>JABXWE010015108.1:0-35244 GCA_014611495.1 Limonius californicus
TTTATAGACACAGTGTATATAGAGATCTAGAACGCCCAAAGAAGTTATTTTCGTCAAACTTGATTAAAATAGATTTTGTGTTATATCACGTTGTTTCGAAAATATTTCACTCAGCTTGGACTTAACTAATCAAGTTAGGGCCATTGATAGAGTGGTGGGTAAACTGCTGGCTTCTAAATCTTTAATAGGTTCGATTTCCGGCGGTGCGTGAGTGTTTGTGAGTGTCCTTAGGCGTAATTCCGATGTAATGCTGCTAGTAATCAAAACTATAAAGGTCCTTTCTTTGCTTTTGAACTTCAAAGATTTTTTTTATTATTTGTTTGACCCGCTACAATTTGTTGCTAAATACAGCAAAAAGATTTATTTAAAAAATATTACGTGGGGTCTCATATGCAGTATGCAGTGTTGGGTAAGTTACTCTAAGAAAGTAACTAAGTAAGTTAATCAGTTACTCGGTAATAAAGTAACTAAGTAAGTTACTAAGTTACCGAATTATAAAAGTAACTTGAATAAGTTACTAAGTTACCATAAAGTAACTCGTTATTTTTTAAGTTACTTTTTTTACGAGACGCTACTAATGTACATGCAATTACTACCAACTTAATATCAACAGAAACACACATTTATAAGCAATTGTTTATTAGCAAATATTCTATACGTGGGGGAAGGAACCGGCTTAGAGGAGCTGGTTCAACGATGTTTTTGGGATTTTCCAAGGATTCTATTTTATTTTTCGTTATTATTGAAATATAGAGATGGTGAATGTATTTTCGTCTGAATTAGACACCCCCAACCTACGCACAGGCGTTAGGAATATACTTCCCAGTAATCCGCATACCTGCTCAGAGAGCTTCTAGTTGTTAAAGGATTAAAGATTACTGGAAAAAGCTGTCACCACACAAATAGGTTCCATAAAATATTATTTATTATCGACTAAGTACAAGAAGGTATTCCTGTGTTCGGTATTAGCATTTGCATACTAAAGCATTCGAAATTTCAACAAATTATTCAGCTTCAGGTATAATTTCTTAAATACTAGGCATTAAAAACCGAACATTTTAAAATATCTTACATTTGTAGCATGAAAATGTAACTTGTTATATTCAGTTACTAAAGTTACTAAATAATTGTAACGTGTTATAGTTACAATTACTGAAAACACAAAAGTAATTAAGTTACTATTAAGTTACTGAAAAGTAACTAGTTACTAGTAACGAGTTACTTTTACTTAGTTACTACCCAACACTGGCAGTATGTATGAGACGTCATATACATTATCATTCAGTTACTTGACGTTCTTTGGTAAACTGCCTTCTGTAAGTAACCTTATTGTCTAATAAGTGTGTGGGATAACTACAGCAAATTGAAATTAATGAAAAGGGCATGCCCTTTTATTATGGAAATATAATATTCCCGATAATTGCAACCGTTTTTACGTGGTTAATTTGCTGATTGCGTATTTCAATCTGCTGACACTGCATTGCAAGGGCAATACATGATAAAACAAACATGTAGTTATAGAAATAGCATATGTGATGTTGGTTTTGGTTTTCTATTCCAAGACTCCTTATAAGAATCTAAGAAATCAATTTGCTCAGTCATAGAAAATGCTAATTTATATTGTTTATACATTTTAAAGCCTCCTAATTAGAGGTTGTCCGGTTGTTACTTTTAAGCAGTACATGGAAGAGATTGATATACACACCAGTACTACTTATGTAGTCAGTGGCGTTATGTTAGTTTAAGAAATACACCCGTAGTGATGGTCACGGAATATCAGTTCCGATCGAAATGTAGTCTAAGTTAGATCGATAGATTAACCCCAAAAAATCTGGGGAGGAAAGACATCAAGGCCATAGTAGGCCTCTTAACAGGCCATGGCCATCTGAACAAACACCTAACCACATTGGGAATCAGAAACGATGCCCTCTGTCTGAAGTGTAAAACAGAAGAAGAAACCTCTATTCATGTACTCTGTCGGTGTGCAGCGCTTGCTACTCTCAGATTCAGGGTCTTCGGGGTCTGGTTTCCAGAACCTGAGGACATTCGAAGAGCCCCACTGAGACAGATCCTGGCCTTCATCAAAAGGTCGGATCTGCTCTAATGAGGCACGCAACAGACAGGATGCACAATGGATCAAAAGGTCTGAGTGCTGCACATCTGGGCCCTGTCGATTTAGAAATAGAAATAGTATAGAACCCCCAAAAAACACTATACTAAGCTATTCGGCAGAAATGACACGTATCTCGGACCAGACGAAGGGCTTCAGAGTCTCAATTGGGAGGTTCTCAGTTATCCGCTCGACAGTCTCTACCTGGCTGGTTCCTCCTGATTTACATTTTTTAATTTCTTATGTAAGAGGTCTCATGACGCAAGGAGCTTTACGAAGAAGTAAAGAAGTACGTTAAAAATTTGCAGCGTGCTTTTACCGAAAGTTTGTGCGTCGCCGAGACAAGTGCTACCAAGTGTTTACTAATATTTCTATTGACCTACATATATCTTAAACCCTATATTCAATTGGAATTGTCTATCCTACATACACAGAATTACACTGTGAACGCTTTATGTTATAAATATCTGATTTTATTTGTTGATTGTGCCATATTTCCTTATTAATTAATACCAGCTCAGCCCGTGGGCTACACCCCACGTTTTGTTTTGCAATATATTCCAAAAATGATAACTAAGCTCTACAAAGGTTTTAGAGATGTAACAAAATAATATATAGTTATCGGCACAAATTAATTTCTTTTCTGTCATAAAACAGCTTGTATATTTTCTCCTCATTTTTATCTCCTGCTTTTTATGTAACTGCTTTCTTTTGATTTATTTTTTCGTGAACAAGAAAATTTTCCCATTTTAGCCGGTGGAAACTGCATTTGGAAGAATAAACTACCCATGCGGTTGGTGCTAACATATTGTTACGAACCCAATATCCAAAATTCTAAATTAAATTATTATTGCTTCATAGCTGTTGTAATGTGATTTCCATTACTTGCATACACATTTATGTGGCAAGTAGTGACGTCATTTTACTCAGAAAATTCAAAGTGCATTAGAATATTAAATTAGGCAATGCGGAATAAGTAATACGCTTGATAAGGGAAATTGACTAATAACCAGGTCATTGCTTATGGGTGCAAAATGGAATTTATAAAAGGAGACTTAAGATTGAATTAAAAAAGAGTAATGGTAGATAGTGAATAGTTGGCAGTTGTTGGTGGGTGTTTGATAGAAAAAAGTGTTTCCAATAACAAACCTAGCAATGGCGCTGTACCTGTCTGTATTATTGTAAGTAGTTTAGCATAATGTTTTAGAATAAGTTGTTATAGTCTTGTAGTACGTAGTAATTAATAAATCCAATCATTTTATATAAGGGGTAGTTGTTTCTCTGGTGATCCCAGCGATAAGGACAAGGGGATCGTTATCAGTTACAGCCCATTTATTAAGACTTATACAAATTTTCAATTTGTAGGTTGTAAGAAAGCTCATTCTAAAATAGAAAATATCCATGGGCATGGTTTTAGCACTTTTTTTAATATGATGCTGTAGTGGAAGAAGCCAAAGTAAATTTTAACAATATAAATATCCGTGATAGAGGTTTATAATAATATTTTTATAATAGAGTGCGAAAAATGACATTTCTGCGAATGTTAAACGAGGCAGTCGTGGAGTAGGAGCACGTTAGACTACGCTTAAGGTATGAGGATCGTTTTCGTAAGGTATTCTGTTTATTAAATGTACTCTGATATAGAAGTTTTCGCACGTAGTTTGAAGCTCACATCAAGTTGTAGGTCCTCTATGCATGTGGTACCGCAATACACAAGTATAGAAAACAAGATCACTATCTCTGGTAATACATATCGTACGACACGAAAACAAGAAAGGATAATTGGTTACGGTGGTAGTTTTAACATAATTATCAATAGGATGCGAATGTTCACTATTTAAGCGGTAAAAATACTTTTATAAGTAAGCCTAATACAATTTTCTCTAATGGGTTGTTATGAACTCCCTTAACAATTTTTGCTAATATTTGTTATTGTTTCGTCTGTTTATGGATCATATTCCCTAAATTAAAAGACATCAGCGAGTGGTCTAATTAAACAAACTGAGGGTCAGTTGTTGATTAAAAGGATGATTTTTAACTAAGTATTAAGTGTAATTGCTTTTTTACCATTATTATTTAACGATTCCAGTTCGTTAACCTTTGAATATTTTAAAAGAGAGAATGCCACATGTAATAATGTATTGTATTTTTCTTTTTATACAAGCAGGGAGAACGTGAAAGGCCCGACTTTTTATTTAGTCAAATTTCGAAGCAACGCGAGAATTATATACAAAGAAAGAAATAACAAGAGCGAGATACGGAGACACAAAGTTGTATAGGTATAAATTCTTGTCACCTCAAAATAACATCTAATATAATGAAAACAGAGTATTATAGGTGTATTATTGCGACGACAAGTTTTTGAAATATTCAATGCAAAGCTTCAAGCTTTTCCCTCAAACAAGGCAAAAGCTTAACAGGTCTATTTATTTCAGCTGATTAAACGTGAATATACACTTTTGTTAAGGGAGAAGTTTAAAATTACACCGACTTTGTAATACAAAATGAGGAGATATCTAGTAATTTACGACGTTGTGTCCCTACAATTAATTCTAAACAAGATATTCCTTCTGTTTGCATTTAAATCTTAGTTTAAATTCTAGTTTACATAATTTCGTTATATGCTAACTCACAGCCGAAAACTTATTAAACCGGGAAAATGTAGCTGGCTCTGTTTTTATGCAAGAAAAACTAAATGACGTGCTATGATATAAAACATACACGATGCCCGACCGAAAACGAAACGAGCGTGTTTTGTGACAGTCAATTTCTCAAAAAAGGGTAATGCAGCTATTTCCGTTCCATCCCAAAATTGGGATTACTTTCATCTTAAAAATTTTAAATGGCAATTTATTTGCTCTATAGTAGTATTTTTATTTTTGGATTCCGAGCATTAGTTCTTTGAACATTTAAAATGGTTTATTCGATTTCAGAAAGAGTTGAAGTAATTGTGTTTTTCTTTGGAAACGATGAATGTACCAGTAGAAGCGCCGAATTGTTCAACCAGCAACATGCAGATAAGCATGTAAATCGGGAGTGTGTCTTGGGATTAGTGAGAAAATTTCGAGAAACGGGGTCTGTAATAGATTGTAACGAATTCCGCGCCTGGTTGAAAGCAACCCGTTTTGCATTTTACATTTCGAAAGACACGGTCGACTTATGCGCATAGTTTTGGAGTTTCGGAAAATTGAGGGGGAAGCCGAAAAATTTTAGAACGACAATTCCAGGAACGAAGACTTGAGTATTGACGGTTGGTCGGACATATACGTGCCAAGTGAGTGAAAATTTTGGTAAATCGTTATCGATTTGGAAATTAGTGTTCCGATTTAAAACTTCACGGCACAGGAGTTGGGTCCTATTTTAGAGGAAATCAAGAAACTCCAGGGATTAGTATTCCAATAAAGAGATTATTCCGGTGAAACAGATTTTTTTTTGCCAGTTTTCCATCGACTGGTGAGTTATTTCTTAATAGAAAGATTGTTCAGTCTTAATTTTTTCCAAACTTCAATGCTAATATTCGCTGTAATTTAATTTAGGCAAGATACGCTCGGTTGGGCACTCCGTTGATAAGGTCAACTAAGCACGCAAACATCGCCGAAAACGTTGGGGATGGGTTTTTCCTCGACCGATTCAAAAGCTGGCGCTGGTGATAACCACGTTGAAACCTGCTCGCAGAGATAGGCGTTACACTTGCAACAGGGAAGTGAATTTAATATTATTTAGGACGTGACTTTTGTTATTTATGACTGCATTATTTTCACATATGAACCATTTCGTTAACTTGATTGTGTCCGGGATTTGTAATGTTGGGGAATAATTAAGTATCTATAGACCTTAATTATTATTATATCATCAAAGTTATTGTATTGGGGAACAATTTTACGAGTTTATGTATAGGGTGCTCCGATAGTGGGACGGCATTGCGTTTGCATGTGTTTTCAGGTTGAATTTTTCTATTTTTGGTTGGTTATGACCACGCAGGATTTCGTTTCGAGGAGGCCTCTCGTAACGTGATTTTGCGCTAGAACCTTAATATTATGATGATCCGATAAGCGCAATCATAGTCCTTCAGTTGTTTGAGTTTCGCCCGAAAGTAATTTTATTTATTTCTTTATTACGTAAAATTGGGACTGGTTTTTTTTATACTTGTGGGGTTGTGTTAATTACAAATTAAACGAAGTTAGTTGCAACTTGTCTTTTCTTTATCGACGATTATAAAGAACTAAGTTTACCTACGGAGAGATACGAGGGATAAGGTAGGTGATTAACCATCTGGAGGGTCCCACTTGCCATCTTACACCTCGGACGATGTTAGTAAATTATAAGTCGGTGGCGCCTATTATTTATTTGATTAGAATCCACTCCTTCTTCGATTGGGTTTTCCGGGATACTAACATTGTCAAGTTATTAATTTTTTACCTGAGCAGTGGCGTAGCATCGATAGTGTTTCTACACTTCATCAATTTATTTTTCAGAAAGAAAAATAGGTGTGACAAGATAAAAAGCGAAATGCTGAAAATCCTGTAAGAAATGAAGTGGCGGAAGTCTGGGTTCTGGACCACGTTGTTGTCTATCCTACGTTGAGTGCAAGAAAAATGGCTATTGTATCGGGTATTAATCGAAGCAGTATTTAACGGATTCTGAAACTCTCCAAGTTTTTTCTTACCTGGTAATTTCACTGGACAGATGTGCTTGGAATTGTTATAAGAGAATTGAATGTTAACTGATATTATAGAGAAGATAATTTCAAATTCCAACAGAACGGAGTCCCTCCACATTATGCACTGGTTGTTCGACAGTATTTGGATCGAAAGTTTTCGGTTAAATAGATTGGCAGAAGAGGCGCTATTGAATGGCTCTCAAGGTCGCCAGACTTTTATTTTCTTTATTTTTATGAAGCTTTCACAGGCCTTAGAGGCCCATCGCTTTTGGCATGAGACAAGGCTAAGTTAGTTTGTGCAATGCACAACAGGGCCCGACTCTGCGGGGTACCGTGTTGGTGCGTAACAATGCTTAACCTGCTGTTGTGTGTGAATGTTTTTTGTTTATGGTCTTGTTACTCATCTAATGCGACCGTAATTCGAGGAGTGCCATTAATTTGATCTCCAATGGCAAATGGAGATCGGGACCCAGTAACGACCACCCAGGGAATTAAATTTCCGACCCTGGGGAGATTCGAACCGGGAAGCGTTTGGACTATTACATCCAAAGCTTGGCTCTCTACCACTGAGCCATCCCCGCCCTTGGTCGCCAGACTAATCTCCGCTAAATTTGTTTTAGTGGAGTCATTAAAAGGGTAAAATTCATGCAATCCGACCCGATTCTTTACAAGATTTACGACAACGTATAATCAACGAATACCGTCTAATCATTCTACAAATGCTTCAGAATGTGCGACGGTATTTTGAACTGCAACAAAAATTCTCTTCATATTTATGTGTTTTGATACTCCTTGCTTTTTAAAGTTTTTAGGATAATAGTCACCCCAATTTTGGGTATCTCCTTAAGTCATTAAAATACAGCAATCTGTAGTACTGCTATTAGACGACAATCGTTAGCAATGTAAGGTGATGGTTGCATCCAGAGATCCGAGATTATTTAAACTCGCGATAATTATTTGTCTGCTTCTTAAGTTTTCAATTAAAAATGAAATCCTTTAGAGAAGCTTTGAATATTTATTATACAGGAACACAATATGAGCATTGATTTCTTAAGACTTCACTTCATGCCTGTCGCCTGATCGAATGAAGCGCGAATCATATACGGTATTAAATATTCCTTTTCATGTCGCACTACAATAGAACGAATTAATACAGAGCTTAATTAAATTTTTTCACTTGTGTTTATTTAATTTAATACTTTGTGCGCTGCAACCCTTAATGACAAATGCAATCTGTAATTACCAAAACGTTCAATTATGCAGTAATCGAGAAAATACATGAACATTATTTGAATAATGAATTAATTTGATATAATTAATGGTTGTCAAAACGCAAACACATTCCGGATATGATAACAGAAACCTGGAAAATGAATCAAACAGCTTTCATGAATTTTCCTTGAATAATAACTGAGGTACAACTGAGTAATACTGACATATTTTAAAACTGAATTTTTCTAGATAATAGATATATTTGTCAATAAGCTTTCGAATCTGTTGTGTGACAATAAGTAGTTTAATTTGGATATATCTCGTTAATTACTTTAAGTACACATCTATTCAAGCTTTTCTGATTAGAAATAATTATTAGGCGTTAATGGTACCCTACAACAACCCACATGCAACGTTTATATATTATTATATATATATTTATATACATTTATATATGGTGGGGGTGGCTCAGTGGTAAGACAGCCAGGCTTTGGATGTAATACTCCGAACGCTTCCCGGTTTGAATCACTCTAGGGGTCGGCAATTTTTCTAATTCCTCGGCTGGTCGGTACTGTGCCTTGGTCTCTATTAGGAATCAAATTAATGGCACTCCTTGTATCATGGTCGCAAAAACTTTACGAGACAAAATTTTGAAGTTGTACGTCAAATATATCCACTGTAATTTTATTCAACTGTTTATTAGGTCTTATATTAGAGAATAGACAAGAGTTACCAGACTATTTCTTATTGTTTTGGTCAGCTCAGCAATGTATGTTATACATGGTTATGTTAATATTGAAACATGACTTTATTTAATGACAATTAGTACTAAACTCCCATAAACATAAGTAACTTAGTCTCCATTTGTAATTTACAAGTTTCCTGTCTTTTGATAATAGTTATTATGGTAAGACTATTAGGAAATTAACATTTTACTTTGAATTATGATCATAAGTATACATCTTGTGTTAATTTCCGTTTAATTATTTGATATATATTATATCCCTTTTACCTAGTTCGTAAGTTTCTGCATTTGGACATTGATGAATATTGGTGAAAAATTTGGCACATTTTGTATGAAGTTTTCGATTGGAGTTAGGTCGAGTTCAGCATGGATCTGTCTATTACGCAAATCCAATCGGCGAGTCACTCTGTTTTGTGTGTGTGATAATGCTCCCCAAACTGGACAACCATATCTTCTTCTTCTACTTCAAGGTGTAGTTCTTAAGGACTGTTCCGATTCAACTACCATCGTGTTCTCGGGTGTCCAACACTTCTTCTGCCTTTTGGATTGTATTGTAGTATTTTTCTTGGGATACGATCTTCCTCCATCCTACATAAATGTTCTTCACAATGGCTTCTATATTGGTTTATTTGTAATACTTGTCTGATAGTTTCATTAGGAATTCTGTCTTCTCTAGTGCAGCCCTTTACTGCCCTTAGGAACTTCAGCTCTGCTGTTTGCATTTTCGTTTTGTCATTTGCTGTCATAGTCCATGCTTCATTACCGTATAACAGTGGAGGTAGGGCCATCGTATTATAGAACTTTAATTGTGTGTTTTGTTTTGTTTTATTTCCTATAGACGTTCTAATTGTGCCGCACGTCTTTTGGAAGCTATTTAACATATTTTCTAAATCTTTTTCAGTGGTAAACGTTATATCATCCCAAGTATTTAAAATGTGATGTTTGTTCTAAGGATTCGTTATTAATAATAATTTTGGACCGCACCGGCCCATTTCCTCTTCGTTTTCTGCGTTGATATCTTGAAATTATATGATTCGCAGATAATATTTAATTTGCGGATTTGTAGCCGTAATTCATCTCTGTTTTTTGCCATTAACGCTAGATCTTCGGCGTACAGAATTGTGTTGACAGAGGTATTTTTATCTATATATATATATATATATATATATATTCCTGCTGGTGAGTTCTTTTTCCACTCCCTCAACAGTTCGTCAATATAAATATCCCCAACCATATGTTATAATAGGTCTTAACAATGCTGTGCATAGCAAGACACTGCACTCAATTTTTAACGATGATGAACGATTGATTATCGGATATAGCATACGTAATCGAACATAATGCTTCGTTTAACTTATTATTAATATGGTGTTCCCATTTGACTTTTTCATGTAGGTGTAGGCCCAAATATTTCACACTTTGTTCTTTACGGCTCTAGGCGCTGGAGTGGTTGGCTACTTCTAGTTTTGTAGGGATCGTATATCTTTTTAATGTGAATATTTTGGCTTCAATTTTATTGGAACTGATCTTCAGACACCATTTTTCATACTATAGTTGCACCTCATTGATACCGCTTTGAAGAGCACTGATCACCGGTTCAAGTTCTTCCGCCGTTTCGTCAGGTAACATAGCTAAATTGAAGCTTATTGGTTCTTTGATGTCGCTAGTAAATAGTCTCGTACTGGTCCGAGAACGGATCCTTGTGGAACACCTGCTTTAATTTCTTTTGAAGGTTGAGGGTTTATTGATAATTATGGTGAAATGGTGGTACAACGTTTTGGTCGTTAAGATGTTTAGTAATTCGGCTGTGTAATGTATCCTTTAGTAGTTTTGACATAGTAGTTAGTAAGCTAATAGGTCGGTAGCTGTTAGGTCTTTCTGCATCCTTTTTGGTTTTTTAAACATTATGACATGAGAAAGTTTCCATTGCTTTCTGAAAATATCTTAATCTCATGAAGACGTTAAATATTATAGTTAGGAAGGTTACACTTTTTTCTGTTAGGTTTTCAAAATCTAAGTTAGTTATTTGGTCATAACTTGACGCTTTCTTCTTTGGTAGTGTATTTATAAAGGCTATTATTTTCGAAGGTGTTGTAGGTTGTGTCGTTTGCACCTCGAGCGTGCGAGTGTTTTTAGCTATATCGTTGCTTTCAGTAAAGCAGTCTAGGGTTTATATTATCCAATGTGGCGAATACTATTTCTAGGTAATCGGCGAAAATTTCACTGTTTCCTGGGTCTGGTATATAGATTTTACTATAATGTACTATTGCTGGAATGCTGTGGCGTTTTTTAAGAATTTTATTTCTAGCTTTCCATAGGCTAAGGTCGTTCGGCTAGATATCTTAGAGGTAAGATTGATAATTGCTTATCCAATAGTTGTCTAATGTCTTTTTTGTTTGATGGATTAGGTTTCTTATTGTTTTCTTAAGTTGGGCCTTTCAGTCTTTTGCCTTTGTCTTCTAATTCTACTTTCTTTCATGTATTGTCTTAAGTATGCTGAATGGAATTTGTTCATCTACGTTGCTTCTTCTAGTATTTTTCTGTTTAGTAGCTAACTCATCGATCTTGTTCTAGTTTCTGTGAAGATGCTGATCATGGCGTTGATTTCTTCGCTGGTGGTGATATTAGTTGGACATCTTAATTGCTCATCAACTCGGTTATCAAATTTGTTCCATTCGGTTGGTGTATTTATTAATCTAGGGTATGAATTGATGAATTTGACCTGTTGTTTAAAATAGATTAAAATTGACATGCGATCTGAATGAAGTTCAGTGGGAGCAGTTGGGCAGACAAGTCTTCTAAAATGTTGGCTTAATACAGTGTTGAGTATATCAGGTTTATGATCGGTTCGAAATGGTACGTGTCTGTGTCGTTGGAGCTAGTATTTGAACTGCGCTTTCTGTTGCGAATGTTAGGGTTGTTTGCTCCGCAACCTCATGTGATGCTTCTGCAATTAAAATTGCCTGTTAGTAGTGTAGGCTCGCTATCACTAAAGATTTCTCTTATGTCTTGTTATATTCAAATTTTACAGGTTGTCAATATTACAATTAACTTTCGGTTTAGAACGCGTCGTCATTTGGGAACTACACCCAGCATTATCAGGTAAGCACCGGCAAGTAGCTTGTATGCCTTTATAAGCATTTGCTCTAGAAGTTTGAGTAATATTTGTTCGTAGGCCCTGCCTGCCTAAACAGGGCCGTGTGCTTAGATTATTTAAACCTTGTGGCGGATAAGGACTTGATCTTAATGTATTTTGTTTGCCAGGACAATAATACTTTTTTGGATTATGTCTGTTAGCTGTTTGTGAACCCATACACACTAACTTTTTGCAAGACATTGCAGCTCGCATCTTTCAGAGTGAATAGAATACTGGTTCTATTATAGTCTTGTGTGTCCGATTAGGTATTATTGTCCTGGTAAACAAAATACATTAAGATCAAATCCTTGTCCGCCCCAAGGTTTAAATAATCTAAGCACACGGCCCTGTTTTGGGCAGGCGCACTGCCTGCCTAAACAGGGCCGTGTGCTCGTAGGCCCTCTATGAACAAATATTGCCCAAACTTCTAGAGCAAATGCTTGTGAAGGCAGACAAGCTACACGTCGGTCCTTACCTGATAATGCTGGGTGTAGTTCCCAAATAACGACGCAATCTAAGCCGAAAGTAAATTGGAATGTTGACAGTTCCTGAAACCACCAAATTTACAAAGAATATATTTTATTAGGTTGTTCATATGCGTAGCCTATTTTAATTTTACTATTGTCGTGGAGAATTATCTTATGTTCTACCACTTGGAGGCTTTTCAAGGTTTGTGGCTGTAGTGGAATCATATGGATGTTTTTTTTTATAAATTATTCCAATTCCCTCAGATAATTTTTACGATTCTGTATCTGCTATTATGATACTGAAACCCGGTATATCAATTGGTTGATTGGTAAGCAAGTGCGTCTCACTGATGCATGCTAGATCTACTTGATGTATACATAATTAGGAATTCTATAAACATTGATCTTTGTTTATTAAGTCCATTGGCATTCCAATTTACTATTGTTAAATTATTAATTATTCCTTGGTTATTTACTGACATTGCTAAGTATATTTGTATAACATGTTTCATGAAGAACTCTTTAATCGGGTCCATATAGGGTTTGATGAGGTTGATATTGTGATGTATTATTTATTTTCCGTAACTGTGTTTGATTCGGGTGTGTAATTTGTTGCATTAGTGTTGATTTTAGAGAGTTCCTTTAGTTTTGGGCAGTAGTTGTATAGGGTTTTAGATTATTCGTCGCTGCTTCTTGTTGAATGGATTTTATACGTTGTGTTCGCTGTGGACCTCTATAGTTTGCTGTATGGTTCTGTCCACAATTTGCATATTTTGGTTTTCCATTTCCGGTTTCTTTCCTTTTCGGGAAGTCATTAGTTATATAGTATACAGCACATTTAAGACCCTTCGGGTCTAAACTGCAATAGTTTTTACTATGTCCATATTACTGGCAGCGATAGCATTGGATAATATGTTTAGATTTATACCTAGATTCTGCAGATAATTTATTTTTGAGTTTTGTTAAGCTTATTTGCCAAGATATTGGCTGTAATTGAAAGTGAAATTTGTCGTTATCGATATTTAAGTGTTTTCATTATAGCTGTTAAATGTAAAAGTATATTACCAAATTCTGGTTCATAGCACTAAAACTGAGGTGACACTACGACTATACCTCGTATAGCAGCCGTACCTAACATTCCCAACGTGTTGTAACGCCATGAAGAATGACTGTTAGTATTGGTTGGTATTACCTCAGAGATTTTAGCAAAAATATGTGAAATATAAATAAATTTGAGGTTAGGTATTGTAGTTTAAAAATAAGTGACGTTTTAAAACTTTTCTTTGTAATTATAAAATCTACATGAAAGCAGAGATTAGAGTAATTAGTTAAAAACAAAGAATTATGTTTATAATTTTATCAATGTATTAAATTGAAAAAGCGGCGTGATGTTAAAATGTGTTTCTTTATAATATGTGGTGTTTAAAACATTTTATTATAAGGAGGGTTTAAAAACACATAATTAATCTAAAACTGTTGGACTAGAAATCTATAAACAACCGCGTCAAAGCGAAATTATTTCCAGCAGAAATCTCCCGATTTTCAAAGGGTTAAATAAACATAATGAACCATAGCAATTATCGAATACGCCCTCGGGTCCTAAATCTACACAAGCAAAGTGTTGTACCTTTTTCCCGGGTATTGGCAATCCTTAAATGAACACAATAAACTACAGATGATAGAATGCGATCCTCCTCTCTTCCATCCCAAATCTCTTTAACAACTAAAGAATTGCATCCTTTTCCTCCGGAAATAAGCAACAAATAATGCATTTGAAATAGGATTAGGCTTTTATATTAGGTGTTACAATGTTTCCACTCAGACGTATCAGGCCTCAGGCCTTTGGGAAATTTGTGTAGGCTATCAACCAGACAACTGAGTTCAATCGTAATCACAGATGCTTGCACACAAGGCGGAAAATATAGAAGCGATTTCAATATCAAGGAATTCAGTTTTATTCATTTTAGATTCATGCATGCTATCCTACAGGGAGCTTTACGTCTTCATGTTGACCAACAGTTTTTCAAAAAGGAACTGAGCGCTTCATCCAAACGCGTCTATACTTCAAACTCAATTGCATAATATTCTCAAACTCTTAGCTCTGTTTCTCAATTTTTTAATATATGCACGAAAAAATGACTTGCGATCGGAGAAATAACGTGAGGTTACTTTGCTTGTTTTAGATTTTCTGCAATCACACTTTACAGACGCTAGTTATTAATGTCACGTAGAGATGAAATGGTGTAAAAACACATCGTAATCAGTTTTATTTCTATTAGTTCAAAAATGCCAAGAACGGCTTATTGCTGGTAACATTGTGTTTCCCATGGTTGTAGAAATTTACATCAAGAGCTACCAGTTAAAATAACCTTAGCAAATCGATTGAAATTTTACTGATAATGGTTGACATGTTTTTAAAACTTGGACTGAAGGGAATTTAACTTTTCTACTATGCTTTACTATTTAATATGTCGAAGCCGGTAGATGTCCCATTACTTGTTTTGTGCATTTTATTCTTATTTTTTACTCTTTCCGCACAGAATTTTATGGAACCAAGGAGACAGCATGGCCTAGGGGGTACAGCCACGGGTTGCGGCGCAAGATATCTCGAGTTCGATTCCCGGGAACTGCCATAATATCTAGGTGGTCTTTTCCAAGGGAATTTCGGTATTTAAGTCAACGCTTACTTAGGGGTAATAATAGGCCGCTGAAGGGTAGTGCTGGCCACACTACCTTCCTCGTAATGCCAACCAGCCCTACCAAAAGTAGTTGCTGTACCTGCTACTCTCCCAAAGGCGTTGCGACGTTGTAAAGGGAGACTATTATTATAACTTATGGAACTTCTGCTATTTACTTCAATTCAAAATCATTATCATATATCTATAAATAATAGGACAGTTTAGGGTGAGTACTTAGAGAATACATCCACGAATGCAAAAATAAATCAATTTAACAACGAAAATGTTTAAACAAATGCTTTTAATTCTAAAATATACTGAGCCTAAAAGAACTTTAATAATACAGGGTGTCCCATGACTTGAGATTCACAGCTTAAGGGCGTGATTGAAATTATTTACAGTGGAAAATATTTAATGAGCACGTCCGAAAATGCTGTCACCAACACTACGAGTATTAAAAGTTGAACTGCTGAAACGTAACCTAACAGGAATAGATTTGTTTTTCCAACTAGTTGCTGTCAGTTTGATATTGTTTTCATTCTTTCTTCTTCTTCAGTCCCTTTGGGACAAAGGTCCCCCTATCTCTTTTCAGTTCTCTCGATTTCGGGCCCTGCGTCTCCACGCCAGTCCCGCAGTTCTTTTGAGTTTGCCCCTGTTTCGTTTGGCTATCCACGGTCTCCATGTTTGTATTTTTTTTGTTCCATCGATTGTCGTTCTCTTTCATCGTATGGCCACAGACTCTCCATATGAGTGAGGCTACATGTTCAATAGCGTCTTTAACTTTGGTTCTTTCTTTTCCGATTATTTAGCCTTATATTCAGCATTATTCTTTCTATTCATCTTTGTGTCTTCGCAATTTTGTCTACATTTGCTTCAGTAAAATTCCAGGTTTGAGCGCCATAGGTGAGGACCGGCAGGACACACTGGTCACATACTCGGCTCCTTAGATGGAGTGGAATATTCTGGTTGTTTACTACGGTAGATGTCCTTCCTCAAGCTGCCCATGCCAAACGTACTCTTCTGTTGATTTCCGCGGTTTGGTTTTCTTTGGCGATAGTAATTGTCTGTCTTAGATATACAAATTCATCGATTCTTTCCAAGTTGAAGCTGAACATCTTTATTGTGTCTTCTAAGTTGTCTGATATTAGGACAATATCGTCCGCAAATCTCAAGTTGGTTGAACCTTTCGCCGTTAATGACAACCCCTTTTTGCTCCCAATTCATTATTTTTAAATGTTTTATGTCCTCCAAAGCTGTTATAAAGTGTTTCGGGCTTATTGCATCACCTTGCCTAACTCCGCGTTTAATTGGAATTAGGTTTGTTTCTTCCTGTATTTCAACCGTGACAGCTGCTTTCTCGTAAATGTTTCGTAATAGTTGTATATATCTAGAATCAACTCTGCTATTGTGCAGGTTTCTCTCAATCGTCCAGTGTTCGACCGAATTGAACGCCTTCTCATAATCGATAAAAAGTAAATATAGAGGCATCTTATATTCGTTGACTTTTCTGTCAAAGTTCTGATTGTTGAAAGGTGGTCAGTAGTGGAGTATCTATTTCGGAACGCTGCCGGTGTAATCGGTTGGTAGTATTCCAATTGTTTACATTTTTTTATAAAATTTGTAAATTTTTTTAAATGAAGAACACGCCGCTATTTATATGGTGTCAGGGCGTGTTTGGCAGAGTTTACGGATTTCTGAGACAAATCAGATCGTTTCCTGCAGCTACCGCTGACTGTGAACCAGATAACGTTGATCAAGCATAAACCATATTGGAAATGCTTGAACCTAGTCTACCCACTAGTGTGCGAAGAATATCTAATCATCATGTGGGTGTTACATAAATGGAGGTATGCAGGACACCATTTTGGGGCACATCCATCACATCATCTCCAACGGGGGCACCTTTAGTAGAGATGATATTCATTGAGTACCCCCACAAAACAAACCAAACAATGTGCAATATCAGCTTTCGCAAAACATTTGGTGTGGAATTATTAGCGATCAAGTTGCTGGACCGTTTGTTATGGAAGAGTGTTTAACGCTTTTTACAAGAAGAACTGCTTTGTAATACAGAACGTTCCTTTTCGAAACATATCTCAGATGTGGATACAGCAGGACAATGCACCACCACATTTGGGTAGGCAGGTAATTGCATTTTTAAGTAATTTGTATCATGACCAATGGATCGGTAGAGATGGTCCAATTCTTTGGCATTCGAGATCACTTGACCTAACACTTTTCGACTACTTTGTTTGGGTCAGATGAAATTAATGGTTTATGCAGTAAAATTTTGCCATGAGGATCTGAATTCAATTATGGAAGCTGCCGCGTAATTTTACGTAAAGTCAGACTTTATAATGAAGCTGCAGAAGATAATTATAAACAAAATTTGTAAATACATTTAAAAACAAATAATAGTAACAATGGTGAAGATCTACACCTCATGAAAAGGCTTTGCGAGGCGGAAGGTCAGAGCGTTCCTATACTTGCTCTCACACCCAAATGAATGACACGTGGTGATGTGGTGAGCATCACACTTTAGACAACCGCATTATTATCCCTTGTTCATTCCAAAGCAGGTACCCAATTATTTAAAGCGACTGTATAGGCCGCCCTTCAGGCGTCGAGTCGGTGGTTTGTACTTCTGAGCCCAGTGTTCTACCCACTAGACCACACTGGTGTACTTTTTTAAATAAACAAGTCAAAAATATTTCTTTCTGCATTTTGCACTTCAGCTCTGAATGATTGTAGATCTTGTAGGAAGCATTTTGGGACATATCGTTAGTTAATTAATTTCTACTATAAATGGCTTTAATAATACCTGGGATACCTTGCATAATATTTATTAGAATACCCTGTATACATATCTTTTGCCTTCATATTGTAGTGGCTTGTCAAAATTTTAACTTTACAGATAATAGAAAGGCTAAAATGCTTTGAATGTAATTTTCTGCGATAAGATGCAAAAAATAAACATTTGTTGCCATTTTTAATTTTAGGAAGTGGACAACATATTTTAAGGGATGAAAATTTATGGTGTTGGTTTTAACGTAATTTGCTTGGATAGAATGACAAAACATGTATTACAACTAACTTTAAACGGGGTGGGAAGTGCTCTTTAAGGACGGAAATCACAAATCACTGTTACAGTCAATAGTATTATATCGTATGCCTATCATATTACTCTTAATCCCTAGTACTTGCTTCTACACTGCTCCAAGAAACTAACGCATCACAACTAACAATCGCAATATTGTTTAAAGTATTGCATGTAATAAAGTACGTTTAATCATAGATAATGCTTAAAATTAAGTAAACCACATTTTATCCAAATTAACAACAATCAACGCGATTTAGCAATAATCAACGCAAAAATTAAAAAAACCAAAATTCGAAAACTGAAAAACCGTAAGTTTACAGGTTCAGTAGGCTGTGTTTCCGCCTTGACTTGTTATGACAGCTTGACAACGACGGTCCATGCTTGAAATTAACACACTTAACTGCTCTTGTTTAAGATTATCCCACATTTCCACTAATGAATTCCCTAGGTCGTTACGGGTTGCAGGGGGTGGTTCAAGGGATCGTACTTGACTTCTGAGAATGTCCCGGAGATGCTCAATCGGATTCAAGTCGGGACTTCTGGCTGGCCATTGCATAACAGGAACGTCGTGTAGGTATTCTTGCACAATTCTGGCTGTGTGGGGCCGAGCGTTGTCGGGCATTAAATGGAAGTTGTCTCCAATGTATGGGGCATATGGCACAACATACGTTCTAAGATATCCGTAATGTACCTCTGACTGTTTAAAGTGCCGTTGGGGAAGATGTGCAGCTCTGTGCGGGCCGTGAAAGATATGCCTCCCTATACCATTATTGAGCCACCACCAAATGCAGTCGTGGGGACAAAATTGCTATAAACATATTGTTCATTTGGACGTCTAAAAACTCGAATGCGCTTATCAGAACTCTCCAAACAAAATCTGGACTTGTTTGTGAATAAAATGCGTCTCCAATCTTCGTTTTCCCAATTCATGTGGTTTCTAGCAAAATCCAATCTGTCTGCGGTGGTCTGCAGTCAACTGTGGGCCAGTAGCTGGTAATCTGGCTCTCAGAGTTTCTTCAAGAAGACATTGGCCAACGGTTTCAATGCTAACCTACACATTATGTACTGCTGAAAGTTGTCTTTGGAGGGCTCTTGTGTCGGTAAAGCACTCTCTTAGTGCACGAATTCGAACAAAACGATCTTCTACAGCGGTAGTAGCACGTGGTCGCCCTTGCCCTGGTTGCCTGTCACGTTTGTTAGTTTCTCTAAAATGCTGAATGACCCGAGAAATGGTTGTGTGATTCACCCCAAGCCTGTCAGCGATAGCGCTGAAAGAATACCCTTCTTCGGACAAAGTAAGGGCTGTGACACACTCACCACGACTTAAATTTCTTGAGATACGTTGCATTTTAAATAAGATTGATCGTACAAGCAATTGTTTGATGACAGCTACACGATTTGATACGTTTTAAAGTAAAACGAAACTGCAAGTAAATTGTAAATGTGAATGTAAAATTGATTAATTTTTTTAACAAAGATAAAGATGTAGAAACAGACCAAGAGTAACATGTGTCTATCAAGTTTGTTTGATGAAGTAGATAGCGCACTACTATTCTTTTATCCCAACATTAATAATTGATGCGTTAATTTCTTGGAGCAGTGTATTTGTTACTACTTTCTGATAGGCTGAGTGTTCCAAATCAACTTCACGGTGGAAAATAACTCGTTACAGTATGTGCATTTTAAGTTCGTTTTCTTTCACTGACTGTCTGTTTATCTGCCTATCGGCTTTGTTCGGAATTGTTCTCTTGTGTGCTTCTTCTCTAACAAAATCATTCTTTAAACAAAACGTTTAAAATTTTACGTTTAAGATATTCCTCTTATCAACAGAGCACCATTCAAGGGATGATAGATATAATATGATGATTACTAATTTACTGAAATATTAATTAATTTCGCTGTCGAATACGTTCTGGAGCAACTGCTGTTATGGTAGGCTAACCGGAGTAATTAATGCACAATACAATCATTTGACATGATGTAATCATCGACTACTACTTGTATTAACTTGATTTTCATTGGTAGTGGGGCTACTTTACGGAATCAGAAAAGAAACATATTTTAATTGCCTTCGTAAACACAGACGTATGTATTCGTGTTTAGATATACTTTACTTGGTTAACAATCACATACGTAGAGAAGAATCGATTGGTGGTAGCAAAAATGAGCCGTATAAAATTTTGCGTCACTCTCCGTATAAATTATTCAAACTTTATACAAGGTTCAAACGATAATTCAGCAATTTTTATTCAGGGATATAATACGATCGTTATTTACCAATACGTAAGTAAACAGAAATGATCCTTATTGGGTGGAAAGCTACAGCTAACATAGAAAAAGCGATTGGCATATAGAATAGGATGCTTAACCACAATATCCGACGCTATTTTCATGGCTGGGAGTGCGTGAATTCAACTCTTCAAGGCTACAGAAATGAATATAAAGAATATGGAGGTGTTTGAAAGTAGGGTGATGCTAACTTACTTTCACACAATGTAGTTTAGCTATCTATATTCTATAATATTGCAGGAAATAGTGTCGTAATACCCAAAGACTGAAGAGATGGATCATTTCGGTAATACTGTATGTTTAATGTGACTTGGTTTGTGGTCACGGTGGTCTTAATTTGCAGGCGACTGGAACGTCGAACAAACCACGCAACACAAAAAACAACAAAACAGAAAAACCGGCCTATACGTTCACAGTGTGTCCCATAAGAAATAGACAAGATTATAATTTCATAAATACTGCATATATGAAAACCATACTATATAATTTAATTGCAGTTGCATTAAAGGAGTTTAGTTTAAATTTATAAACAAATTAATTGTAGGTATGATTTGTTGTGTCGGAAAAACCAATCATAGGTGGTAAAATTCAAGAAATAATACATATTTCAGATCGATCAGGGAGACTTCTTGACAACTATTCGTGAATCATTTAGCAAGCGTGGTAACACACAAAAAGGTGTTGCAAGACAAAACTGAGAGAACACCCAGTGGGTGAATTCTTAGCATAACCATTTAAGTTAATTTAAGCCAAAGATGATGGTTAGTTTTTTAGGCTCGTTGCAATGTAACACCTTATGTTCAAAAAAGTAAGGAGATCAAAAAAAAATTTAGAAAGCCCGGATAATCTGAAAATATAAATGTTATATATAGGGTGTTTAAGAAATACGTTCGTATATTTTACCTACTTATAGAGTAGGAGTGCAGAATCGTATTTATCACGTCTGCTATGGAAGTGGATAAAACATTTGTTTGGGTTTCTGTAAGTGTCAATATTGTTATTTTTGTTGTTGGAATATGTATACCAAGGCGGAAATGATAGATATGCATTTCATGTATGGTAAAGCCAATGGTAATTCGCCTGTATGTCGAAGCATTTCCGAACCGGGCACTTCCGTGTGACAAATTCTTTACAAATTTGCATCAACGTTTATCCGAAGTTGGCGTATGTAAATCAAGAAACGGTGGTCTGGTCGCCCTATACAGTTTCTACTCCTGAAGTGGAACTTAATCATTTTAAGGAGGATTGAAGACAATCCAGGTACCACTACTAAAAGACCTTCTGCCGAAACAAAAATTAATGCTTACCATATTTAAAGGGTACAGGCTTTTTTGTCCTGCTTATGCTGCACGTCTGGTGTTTCGCCGATGGGCACTGACAAGAGTTGCGAAAAACGCAAACTTTGTTAGTGAAGTCTTATTTACCGACGAAGCTCATGCTATTATTGAATCGAATCATCAACAACGATTTTCAATTAACGTTTGACTTGGTGGTTTTGGAGACCATACGATAGGACCTTTTTTTCTTCCGAACCGTTTCACTTTTTGCGTAATGCCTTGCCACGATGGGGCTCCTGCACATTTTTCAATCATGGTCAGAAATTTCCTAAACTAAAATTACAACGGCATATGGATAGGGCGAGGGGGTCCAGTTGTGGGTGGCCACCCAGATCTCCTGACCTCAATCCGCTCGACTTTTGCATTTAAAGTCGTTAGTTTATTCAAGCCGTGTGAATAATTTAAACGAACTGCGAGAACGAATAGAACATGTCTGCCAGACTGTTCGTATGAATCCGGGGCTCTTTGAAAGAATGCGGCGCGGCGTTCATTTTTACGGAGAGGCGAAGGATTTGTACAAATGAAAGGAGGACATGTAGAACATCTATGTACTTTAATTATTTGTAATTAAAATTTTGTATTTTCACGGCTATTTGTTGAAATGGGTGGGGAACTTATTGAAATAAGAAGCAATATTTATTTTCTTAAAATCCATATCCATATCTTGAAAACGGTTGATTTCGGAACCCATGTTTATTACGACTTTTTTGTTTGTATTGATGAGATTTATAAGTGGGTAAAACAACCGAACGTATTTTTTGAACACCCTGTATTGGCAGATTTTGTACAGTTGGCGAAATTCATGTGCTCCTACCCTCAAAATACTAACTAGCGATAGTGATCAGTAGTGCTTCATATTGCTTGGTACTGTAGTGCGCGTGCACTACATTTATCGGGTTGCCTTGTTTGGATTGGTACGTTTTTGTTCTTGTTTACTAAGTTACCATTTTACGATTCAATAAACAACGCGTATTTCCAAAAGCTCGTTTCAATTCTAATAATAGTATCTGGTATCAAACCAGATCTCGTACTTGTGGATGTTTTCCCTTCAACATGCGCTTTTTTTCTTTTTTTTTGGAGAGTGGGGGAGGGGGGCGGTAAATGTAGTGCGCGTGCACTATATTTATCGGGTTGCCTTGTTTAGATTGGTATGTTTTTGTTCTTGTTTACTAAGTTACCATTTTACTATTCAATAAACAACACGTATTTCCAAAAGCTCGTTTCAATTCTAATATATAGTATCTGGTATCAAACCAGATCTCTATAGTACTAAAGGAGTGTGGTTTAGGTGCCTCGATGGATATTATCGAAAATATTGTACATTATACGGTGTAGAAGGTACGGGGTTTGCTTAAACTTCCATATGGGGATTGAATAAAATAATTTAGTAGATAGTTGTGGTCTATTACAATAATGATTTGCTGGAGATCTACTGCTATCGCAACTGTTTTAAATGTCATGTAAGTCTTGCTTCGTATTTTTCCATACCAATTTTTCCGTTTATTAAACTTAATAACGCATCAACAAACATTTAGTTCAAAACTGTGAAGGTTCTAATAGCAATTTACAATCGACTGTCAAAGCTATAAATCAAACAACTGGCTACTATCACCAAAACAAATGAGTAAAATATGTAAAACAAAGGAAACAAATGGTTCCTGACTTGTGATTGGATAATTCATATCAACGTTAACATCATTTATATCAACAAAAATATTGCAGTGTTTATATAGCATTTCTAAACTTATAAAATCTAGTTTTTAAGCGGATGCGAAACCGACCTGGCAATTCCAATTTACATGTAAGGTTTTACATCGGCAAACCGTTATATATCATTTCCCGTTTTTTAGGGTTTTAAGGCCGTCTACCTGAACGCTGGAAAGCAAACTGCGGACAATGCAAAAGGCAATACGTGTAGTATACAACAAAATAACTGTGTTGCAGATTCTTCTGATTTCAATAAAATTAGATAAATCTTGACACTCGGGTTGTACCGTGAGTTCAAAAAGTAATTACATAAGGGTTGGCCATGGAAAATAAAAATAATGTCAACAGCCAGCTTTAAAATTCATTAACTGTCATCACTGTTGTTGTTGTCGTAAGTTTATATTGAAAATTCAATTAAGTTACAATTATATATAATCTTTTTTACAATAGAACAAAGAACATTTATGATTGAATCATATTTTCGAAATGGTGTTCGAGAGAACGGCGAATGGATTTACAGTGCGGTGCCGTGCTTAGAGGAATTTCGGCAATAATTTCCAGATATTGCAGTCCTTGAAAGAGATTTTTACAGCGCACTTAGAAGATGTGTTGTTGTATTCCGAGATACAGGGAGCATTACTCATAGAAATAGAGCTGGAAGGCCAAGAGTTCGTACTCAAAATACAGTTGATGATGTTCGTCAACGTTTCAGCGAGCAATCCACTACACCACTACGTACACTTTTGCAAGACCACTGGTTTATTATTAGGAACTTGCCATACTATTGTCAAAAAAGATTTAATGCTGTTCACATAAAAAATTCTTGCTTTACATGAGTTGCTGCCAGCAGATCACAATAAGAGAATTTTGTATTGTCAATGGTTCCAACAAAATTTAATGAACAACGACTAATTGCTAAATTTAACTTTTTTTTCTGACGAGGCCTAGTTCACCCTTTCGGGGTATGTAAACTCACAAAATATGAGGTTATGGAGTGCTGCAAATCCGCATACTTTTCGCGAATCTCCCATTCACCCCTTACAAGTTGGTGTTTGGATTGCTGTGTCTCGAAGACGTATTATCGGACCCATATTTTTCCACGAAACTGTTACTGCTCAGAGATACCGGAATATTGTACGTGAATTTATGAATCAGCTTTTTTTTCACCTAGTTCACCAGGCTTGACTATTTTAGATTACCTTATATTCTCTTATCTGAAAAATATTGTATACAAGACCCCTATTAACAATATCCAGGGACTGCAAAACAGAATTACGGAACAGTGTGTCAATATAACTCCTAAAATTCTTATAAATGCTTCGAATAGTATGAAAAGACGAGTAAATTGGTGTCTGCAGGGAAACGGTGGTCGTTTTGAACAGCTTCTTTAGGTTTTTATGTTTACTTTTCTGTACCTGTGAAATAAAAAGATTATAATTTCAAATTTTAATGATTGCCTACTTGTTATGATTTGTTTAATAGTGTAGCAATTTAGTTGTTACTGTTATCGTTTAAATTGAAATAATAGAACTCATTTCTTTAAAAATTGATTTGTTTACATTTATCATGTAACTTAACCTAACATAACACTGCCGGTTAGGTACTGGCGCTTGCGGTAGATGGCGCTAGAAAGGCTGTGCCTAAACGTCAATTGGTATATAAAGCTTGCATTAGACATTATTTTATTATACCAGGGCCAACCGTTATGTAATTACTTTTTAAACTCACGGTATAATAGTAGTTTGTAATGTGTAAAAATATTTGATAAAATTAAGTCTACATATATCATAAACGTAGGTTGATCTGCTACTCTATTTTTGTACTACCTTTCGGAATTTTTATCATCATTTGTTATGATGTTTTCGATAATTTTTTCACTTTATTTCAGACTTGGATATGTTGTTTACTAACTAAGAAAACGCTTGTTGAAATGTCGTCTACGGTGACAATATTCAACACTAATTTAAGGTTCATGTTAGTGTATTATTTTTTAGTGCACATTCGAGTCTTAAAATAAGAAACCGATTGTACCATAAAGTTCCAAAGAGTACTACTGTTAGCTGTAAATTTTGTAGTCTACAGAAAACAGTATACCCGAAATTATAAAAAATAAACTTTTGTGTAATAATATCGCGTTCTTTCAGTCGCTTTCTTACATATTTTCGTATAAAACTTTAAGTGATTGCCTGACTGTCAATGGTGGCTTTAAAGCGACTTAGACAGGTTATATTTATTCATTATTCTTCCTAGCCTTCATATTATCGTATAGGTCCCGCAGTTTTCCTCAGGAAACTTTTGAATTATTAACTTCGCGATCGCGTATTAATGTTTCAGTCATTATTTGCTCTCGTATCAATCATTATCAAAATTTAGCGAGATAATGCAAAAATTGTGTAAAGAACTTTCAATTTTATAAGGCTGACATTCCTACTATTTTTCAGAAAATTAAATTAACCGATATTCAGGAAAAAGGAGTTCCTAACTCATTACGGAAGTTTCTTAATTTTAATTTTGATCAAAGTTTTTACAATCAGCACGAAATTGTTGGACAAAAATTTACTTCGTTTCTATGGCTACCAAAAATTTTATAATTAGATATTCATCTGTAATGAAACCAATCGTGACGATTGTAGTAGTTTCATTTTAATTACTATATAACATTGCTATGGAAGAAACTATCTAAACGCACTTAATGCACGGTTTTCATATAATTCACAAATAGCTTCACTAGCTAAGTGTGAATTTAGAAAACAAAACCTTCCAGATTGCTTTTATAATTATAAAAGCCCACCTAGATCGCTAATGATCCATTAATTATAGCCTATGCAAATTGAATACTTGAAAGTAACTGTAAGCCACCTATTTTTCGTATTATTATTCTATTGATTCGACGTAGAGATGCAAACAGTAATAATTTTCTATTATGATTATCTAAGAAACCTATTAGAATAAAATGCTAGTCTTTTTATTTTAGGGATAACAATTAAGAATAAGAAAGACTAGTTGCTAGAGCTTGTATGTAAAACGGATATTACATCCAATGTATATTCAAAAAAGTATTAGATTAAAATGGTAATTAAAATTTTACCTACTACATAAAGGCGGAGTAAATTAATAAAACATTGTGATATTAATTGTACGCTTTTTAGGTAATGAGGCCCTGGTATGGATAAAGGTTAGAAAACATTTCTGGCTTACATTAATTAAAGCAAAATTTGCAACGCTTAAATGAATGTAACAGAAATTTTAGAATGACATGGTAGTTTTTACTATATAATGAATGCTAAAACACTGGCTTTATTTTTACTCACCTTTTTTTCTTTCATTCTTATTCTCGCCTCCTCCTCCGGGACCGCTCTCGCATTACTTCGCGGGGGTGCGGGCGTCCCTTACAGACTAGCCATTCATGCAACATGCACCCTAAACTTAATTAAGTGAAATACGGTCCCCTCGGCCGATCGGACCGCATTTCACTGTGACCGCGACTGACAGTACGTATTCGCACTAGCCCATCGACGTCCCATGTTTACTCGCTTGTAATGAATAAATACTACATAGGATCAAGAGTCATATTTTTGGAAGGTATGTCTTCTTTACCATATCAGCTAGAAGATAGGTGTTAATATATTTCATCAATCGAGTATTCAGCTACAATGTTTTACTGCGGTCGTTTATGTTTTTCGAGTTTCCTAGAAACAATAAGTAAACCATATAACATTTTTTCTATTGAACTATAATATTAGTGTTGGGTGATCAAACGGGCAATGGGCAGACACCTGAATCCAGTAAAAGTGTCAAGGGCCATTATTTTACTACAAGAAGATAGAGGCAAAGTGCTGCTCAAGAGCTTACTCTAAGTCAGTATGGAGTTTCTTGAAGAGGCACCTGGTCTTGTCATTAAGAGGCTTGGATAGAGTTGTCACAGGTAACGACCCTACTAGACGACCGATTTTTAAGACTTCAGCCCTTTCGCAGCCGTTAGAAAGCTGCTTGTAGCCTTAAAATCGACGTTTCTAGATCTGGGAAGTTCAGATAAGGGACAAAATTTGAGATCTAGACAATCAGCAAAAATGCCAAAATCAAAGCAAAGTCCAGGTCAGAAATTATCAACAAAGGAGGATATTTTGCGCATATGAATATGAACACTGGTAAATGAGGCGTGATGTTTTCAGACAGATCGAGGTTAAAGTTATGGACAAATAATGGTAGAGTTGGGGTGTGGCGAAATCCAAACTAGTGCTTACCAGTACATATTAAGAAATTCATGGTTTCGCGGCGATTCAGTAATGATATGGGATGATATTTCGATGCACGACTTCAAGAACTTGTTGTCGCCAGAAATGGCTCCTGCAGCAGAGAGATACATTAATTAAGTCCTTCAAGAACAAGTCCGGCCTCAAGCACTTGCTGTGGAAGAAGCTTTTTTATTAATGCAGGATAAGATATAATACAGTCACTATAAAATGGCTAGCACTCAGCCCTAACCATAATCCCATATAGTATTCATGGGATTAACTTGGACAACGTATTCGCAAGCGTCTACAGCTACACCCAGCAAATACGCTGGAAGAACTGGAACAAG
This sequence comes from Limonius californicus, assembly GCA_014611495.1. Taxonomy (NCBI): domain Eukaryota; kingdom Metazoa; phylum Arthropoda; class Insecta; order Coleoptera; family Elateridae; genus Limonius; species Limonius californicus. Next base: position 28,024 of record JABXWE010015108.1, read on the forward strand.
CAATTACCTTACTACAAGAAGAGAGAGTTCGGCGAAGTGCTTCTCAAGAGCTCAATCTAAGTTCAGTTTGGAAGAGGCACCAATAGCTGCATTTGTCGTCAGGAGGTCTGGGCGGGGTAGCTATATAGCAACGACCGTAGTTGATTGATTGATTATTGGCAGGGATTTGCGAATACTTGCTGTCTTTTGCCGTAAAGTATAGTAAAGGACAGTCAAAGATTATGTGTGAGGCTGTTTCTTCATCTTCACATAGTCTACATATTGTGTCACCTTTATATGTGCCATGTTTATGTAGATGTTTCATCAGTTGTGAGTCTGCAAGAAAGCCTTCCCTGGTTTGTCGCAGTGAGAAATATGTTGTGTAACTTTCACTTCTCTACTACTGCCCTTTTATCAAGGGTATCTGTTTTTTTTTTAATTTCCCTCCATCCTCGTGTGCCCTAACATCTATGAGCTGCATTGCGTCTCACACAAGGATGTAAGCTGGCTCAGATATTTTCACGTTAGTTTGGCATTGATACAAGGTATACTCGCGTTTTGCATTGTCTCAGATACATTGCATTATTGGAAAGATTTCAGTTTGAAAGACTGTTGGTTAAGTTCTTAGAAGAACACTGGTATTTTCTTTTGGTTTTACGTTCTATATTCCGGCCGCTGTGCCGCTTGCTGTCCGGGACCCGCCTCCCTACCAGACTAGCCTTCTTGACAGATGGAGTGAGGTTTCTTAGACCCAGTCGTTGCGATCATATCTCGCAGTGAATGGTTTGCCAAGAGGATACTCTTGCAGGGTATAGTCGTTGCCCGTTTGGAGAACGCTACTAGACGACCGATTTACGAACCCTTCGCAGCGGTTCGAAAATTGTTTGTGGTGTTCAAAAATCAACCTTTCCAGCGACATGAAAGTTCAAATTAGCGATCAAACGATAAGAAATTGACTTCGGGAAATCAACTTGAGATCTAGACGCTCAGCAGAAAAGTCAAAGTTCATTAGAAATCATCAACACCGGAGGATGGTCTTCGCACGCGAACATAAACATCGGCAATTGAGGAGTAGAGTGAAGTTTCCAGACGAGTCAAGGTTGAACTAATGGATGAATGATGGTATAGTTAGGATGGAGAGAAGACTGAACAAACGTTTTCTACAAGCACGTGTTAAGGAAGTCGTTGTTTTCGGCGGCTATTTCGTAATGGTATGGGGCAGCATTTAGATATAGATTGTCATCAAAACTGGCTTTCTCACTGCAGGAAGGTACGATAATGAAGTCTTTGAAGAATCTGCCTCAAGCACTTGCAATTCAAGCTGGAGAAAGCATTTCATGATATTCGATTTTTAGATACTGTTTGGGTTATTAAGAATTCTCAAGAATACTAATTCTTTGATAGGAGTTCTTAAGTTATAGGTTCTGGGTCATTCAATATAGTGTTCAATGATGTGGTAGATTTTGCGATGATACCAAGTTTTTATTGCATTTCATTAAAATAAATGTTTCAGTTTTCTCACCCCTTAGCTTTTTCATAATTGTGTTAAGTTTTCTTATGTATTATTATTTCATAAATATATACGTTTAGCAGAACAAAACTATAACATACAGTATCTCAATTAAAAATTTGTGTTTAGTAACTAAATATAAAAAGTTTCCAAATATTTTAGAAATATCAAAACAATTCCAAGGATGCATCTGAATTCAACTATTACTTAATTTCAAGAAAATTTCATTAGTTTATGTACGCAAGGAAATTAAATCGAGAAAACAGTTTGAAGTATCACTATAGGAGAGTTTTATAAGGTTGGAAAATAAAGAATAAATTTTCAACATACAAAAATATTAAAAGTAATTGCACTTATTTACATGCTGTACAATGTACGTAGATGGTAATTAAAATGTAAGAGCCGCGGACCTCCCTCGTCTGAATGGTAAATAAGTTCAAGCTTCCATTATTATTATTAAACGTTTCTAAGTTAAACAAGTAAACACGCTGTACGGGGAATCTTGTGCTACATAATTTTGCATAATTTTATGCACCACTATAATATAGGTTAATCCACATGCGAAAACAGACTGCTGAAACTGAAATGTCAGAAATGGTATATTTTCTCTAAGGATTTCTGCCGAAGCCACTTTGGGAATGCGAAACTGTATAATTATATAATACTAAGTAATTATTTTTACCAAAATACTTACATAGGACCACCACAAACCGCTTTATCTCTGATAAATGAGTGCTCAAATCAAATCCATTAACTAACAATCACAATGATCATGGATTCATTAGTTTCTGTATGTTTGATGGCATAATCATCAATCTGTTTATGAAGTACATTTGAGTCTGACACAGAAATAGGTGTTTCAAGTTCTTTAAATTTTGTTTAAACATGTACATCGACGACGAAATTACAATGTTCTGGTTAAGGTCGAGGCATGGTGTAACAAGAAAAACTTTACAGTAAATCCTGCAAAAACTAGCCTCTTACCATTCACTAGGAAGAGAAATCACGGAGGCATAAATCCTCCGGAACTCTTCCTAGAAATTTTCCAAATCACGGGGAGGTGAAATACTTGGGTGTGATTCTAGACACGAAGTTAACCTGGAACCAACATTAGCAAATAACCACTAACAAGACAAAAACAACCTTGATGATGGCAAGAAGAGCCTTTGGAAATAAATAGGGGTTAAAACCAAAAATGGTCCATTGGTTTTACACAACGGTGATAAGACCGACAATAACCTGTGGTTCACTAGTGTGGTAGCCGAAAGTAAATCAAAGACAAACAATAAACCAGCCTCTTAGTGTTCAAAGACTGGCTTATCTCTGTATAACTGGAGCATTCAGAAGCACTAGAAGCTCTCCTGCAACTTCCTCCTCCAGATATAATAATCAAGGACGAGGCCCGCATGGGAGCGTATCGCCTAAACTTCACGGGTAATTGGAGAAGCACCCAACACACATGGGGACACTCCAAAATAATAAATGTAGTATCTGGCTCGAAATTTAAAATGGTGACGGACTAACTCTTTTCACAAACTATTCGAAGTACGGATAAACCGTGAAGAATGGGATCACCAGACGAAAGCTTAGTATGGTATACAGACGGTTCGTGCACGAGCAACGGAACCGGAGCTAGCAAACCAAGATATAGTACCTCCATATCTCTGTGCCAATCTGCTAGAATATTTCAAGCTGAACCTATGCAATTTTAGCAGCAATAGAAAAGAACATAAGAAGGGGCTATACAAGCAAAACCATCCTTATTATCTCTGACAGTCAGGCAGCTTTGAAAGCACTGAATACAAACCAGATTAAATCAAAAGTTGCATGGAACTGCCTTCGCAGTCTCCTAACACTGGCAAACTCTAACAAGGTAAAACATGTGCAGGTGCCAGACCACAGAGGCATAGCAGAAAATGAAAATGCAGATAAACTAGCAAAATTAGGATCTCAAACATCGTTCATAGGGCCTGAACCTGTTATCGGTCGAACTAAGCCGACACTGAGAGAAGCAGTTAAAGGATGGATCGTAACCAAACATTCGGAACACTGGAGACTTTCACCTCGACAAAGACAAAGCAGAGTTGTGGTGGCGAACAGCCCCCACAAGCTTACAAAAGCAGTGCTATACCTAACTTAGTAGGACTGAAATTGGAGTAGTGACAGGACTCCTAAAGCGAGTAATTCTATGATAGGGTGATCTAAAATCGCCCCAGGCATTAAGATTTGTCATAAATGTATTTAGGAAGATAAACTTGAACCAAAGAATAATTAAAAATGGGGATCGTTACAACCACATAGTTATATTCATATACTCCCAAACAACCGATACAAGAATTAGATGCAACCTTACAGAAACGGCGCTAAAAATTATCATAAACATTACAAAAATCGCCATAAACAAGTAACAACATGTAAAAGAGCTAACACTAAACTGAAAAGTGAATCAGGGAATTGATAGTAGGAAAAAAATTTAGCCACACAAGCCAAAAAAAATTAATATAAGGTGGATAGCGTCCTAAAGATTAATTCAAGTACGGACATTAGGAGGTAAGTAATACGCTTGATACGGGGAAATTAAGTGATAACCAGGTCATCGCTTATGGGTGCAAAAGAGAAGTTAAAAAAGGACACTTAAGATTGAATTAGGGACAGTGAACAGTGCATAGAAAAACAGTTGATAGTGAAGAGTAACTCGTGAATAGTATAGGGTAGAAAGAGGAGAGTATATAGTTGGCAGTTGGCGGTATTCCGAAGAATAACAAACCCAGTAATGGCGATATACCTGTTTATATTTTTGTAAGTAGTTTAGTATAATATTTTAGAATAAGTTGTAATTGCCTTGTAGTACATAGTAATGAATAAAACCAACCATTTTATATGAGGGTAGTTGTTCCTCTGGTGAACCCGGCGAGAAGGACAGAGGGCTCCTTATCAGTTTCAGCCGTAGGCGTAACAACACAATGAAAATACCATAGAAGCCATGAACCATGGAGCGGCAAAAGGTCGGAACGACATAAGCAGAAGGCAAGGCAACCATATACCTGAGATAAAAACGTGAGTGAAGAAAGTGAGACTAGCGAAACAAAAAGGAAAATGGGCTGGGCCTGTTGCTACAGTATTTACTAAGAAGGTTTTAGAAGAGTAGATTTGGACAGTTAATGTTTTTGTGTTCGCAGAAGTACAATTCCAATAAAATAATTATCAATTTGCAAATCTCAAAGATAACACTTATATATTATACAATTTCATAGTATATTATATATAGCGTGTCTCTCATAAATGATTTTCCTAATGGTAGCTGCGTGAGTACTATACTCACTTCCTTTACTTCATTTGCATAGCTTTTGCAATAAATTTGTATTTCCTGGATACATCACCTATATATAGAATGGGGGTGGATTTTTTAAATTGGCCGTGGGCAGTGTTGGTTCATTGCGTTCTGAAAATTTGTTAATGGTTGTTAGTAATGTTTTAATTAGGTTCATTACACATTTTTCTCGGAGTTGTTTATTACATTTTTCATTATGAAAATACCGAAGCGTACAAAATATTACAATCAAGAAATAAAAGGATGCATCGAGAACGAAGTTCGACCGATATGCTAAATGTAAAGTAAGAAATTTTGCATCGAACTAAAAAACCGTAAATATTTTCCATTTGCTCGGCGTTGATGCAGAGAAAATTGTTCTTCTACCGTTATGGTTTTGTAATACAAGGGAAAGGAAAAAATGAAATAACCACAAACTGAATTATACAAAATTGTCAAAATTATACTTTTAAGAAAGAGCAGAAAGGGAGATGGATATGAAAACGGATTTGCAAAACAACATCTAATTATAAATTAAACTTCGTTTATATAAATTGTGGCAAATCGGTGTTACGAGACTTAATTCTTAACATAGAGAGCTAACCTTATTACTTAAATTCTGGAAACGTCGCATTTAGAATTAATTTTAGTGGAGTAATATGCGTCAGTTCTACTCAGTCTAGAAGTTCATTAAAATGGTTAGATTTTAGCATTGTCTTTAGGAAATTTAGTTACCAATACGATTCAGCGCATCTGCTACCAAGGATTTTGGTAATACGGATTTGAAAATACACCATACCAAGCTCTTTTAATTTGCAAATAATTTTTGCGTGGAAACAAATTGTTTAAGTAATTAAAATGGCTTTCTATATCGAGTTGCTTTTGCAGTGCTACATTTACCCAAGCTCATTTAAATTACTGATTTTACCGTGCACCTTTGTATGTGTCTTTAATACTAAACAAGATTCTAATTGAATGAGCTTCCACCCTCGCTATCAGCCAACAGTAGTTATCCTGATAAATCGTTGGTAGCATAGTGATAGGAGCTGGTTTTGTATAATAAACAGTTGCAGGTAGCTTGCTTAACTTAAACAGAAAATCGGAAATCGTGACTTTATAAATAACCGTAATATTGCGTTCTTAAATTATTATTATTGGGGTAAGTTTCTGAAATAAATTATTAACCAAAGATTGGGACCGATGTTCTTGTAGTTTGGTCACTTTCGAGGGGCATTTCTCTTAATTTGGTATTTTACTCAACATTGCATGTATGCTCTTTTGTATTCGTCAATGTAGTAGCCCTTGAAAATGCCATGCCTATTTGTGATTTTTGGTCTACAAACAGACCTAATCTGTACTTGTAAACGAATATGTGTTTTATGCAAATTTGGGCTTTTCTGGGTGGAGTTTCGTAATGTTTAATTGATCTAGAGTGTGTTAAGAACACGTTGAAATGTTTTTTGTTAATCATATTAATTTATTTTATCAATAATATGTAATCGTAGTAAATATAAATAATTGTTAGCTTATTAAGCATCTAATTATGTCCGTGTACAATATCAAAATGTGTGTATTTTCTTGTACCACATGTATTTCAAATCCGATTTGTGGTAATTTCAAATATAAAATATTATTATTTGTAATATTTAGTATCAGTTAAGTTTCTGCAATTGTGATCTGTTTCCTGATTGGTTGCTGAAATTGGGATATGCGTCACTTCTTTAAGCTCGAAGCGTTGTTCTTTTCGTTTTTTTACTACATACTGTTAATATCTATAGGCACGGCATAATAATAATTGAATGTTTTGGTTGTTTTCTAAGTTAGTCTGTCAAAAAGAAACCATGCATGCTCATGTGCTTGATTAATTTTTTAAATTCTACGTTAATTATGTATATTTATGCAAAAATACCTTGTTATAAAGTCATTTTGATTAAAATGCGTTCTTAAACTATTCCTGTTGGTGAAATTGTGAATATTTCCATAATAACGTCTCTCCAAGATTTGAAGTGGAATTCGACAAGATTGGCGTCGGTCTATCGTTATTTGTTTTCCAAGTGTTTTTTTCTTCGTGGTTGCGAATGCCGTTATTTAATATTAACAAAGTGTAGAACGTCAAAATTCTAATACTGCAAGGAAGGTTTTCTTCGTTTAAATTATTTAACGTCAATGGAGCTAATTATAAGCAACTGAATAGAATTTTCAACAAGAAACATCTTCGAAGTATTAACATAAATTTGATTAACTACGAATTTCGAGGATTTATTGTGATTTGAGTGTCCGATAGGAGGTTATGTTTAAGAAGTTTAACGATATATCCATAAAGGAACATTATAGTACAATTTCACCGATTTAAGAGGAAGAGATACCCTCATAAGAGAACATAAGCAAATCCGATAAAGGTGGGTCAATTTCAAGTGTTGTG
>JABXWE010015109.1:0-26878 GCA_014611495.1 Limonius californicus
TTTGATAATACATTAAAAAATATGTTTTAATTTTTTTTAAATTACTAAAATTTTAATTTTCATATTTACTAACAATTTAGTTTATCTTGAATCAAAAAACAATTTAAAATCTCTTTGAGGTTGAAAATAATTGTAGACTTAATTGTTACAAATTTCTAAACAATATTATCATCGCCTAAGGAAAAACACCTCGAAGCGCGCTAATAAAATGTGTGATAAATTATTGAGATATGCAAACAAATTCGATTCAGTTGGCAGAGAGTACGTTTCTGAGAAAAGTCGAATAAAAAACGCATCTTCGATTCAGAGTTGCTATGCCGCCGCTCGAATGGGTTTATCACTCTGATGACCCTGAACTTTAGTCACTAATCGCTTATCTTTCAATCTCTGACACTGAAAATCCTTAATGTATGTAATTAATTAATGATAATGACATTTTTTATCGTTTGTTTAAATGGATTTTTCGATTGCTGAATACGTAAAAGTGTTTCGAATTCTAGGATTAAGAATAATGTATTCGTTCCAATATTATCTAATTAGAATAGTTTGCTCGACTAAATTTATAAATCAGTAGCCCGCATATTAATGAAATATATCCATTTAAATTATGTGCCAGGGGGTTTTGACAAATGAACTAACTGTGCATTCGCAAACCACGTGCAGATACAGATTTCGAAATATCCTTATATATATAAATAAACGCATTATAAGAACTTTTAAAATAAACATCGGCATAAAAATTATTTATCTATCAATAATCTCATGCAAATCCAGTATTTATGAAACACTTTTAAGACCAGGTGTTGCATGAGCATTGTTAATGTTTTCATTTCAATTTTAAACGCAGTCAGATGACGAAATTTGGCCGCATTTAAAACGTTCTGGAGATTTCAACGCTCAATTAGACGACGAACCTGAAAATCGGTAGCTGATTTTTATTAGATGTTTGGTCAAAAATTAAGATTATGATCTAGACCTGTAGGTGTCGTTAAAACTATCATTTCAACTTAATTGCATTTTAATTAAGAGCGTTAGTTGACCAAAATTTCGTCATCTAATTGGAAGAGGAAATCAGAAAGCTGATGTTAGAACTATTCCAAAGAGGAAACAAAAATGCGAAATTATTTGTCTGAATGTTCTCATGGCTTTGCACTGTTATATATAGGGTGGCCCACCGTAAACAAAACAGACGTGTTTTGTGACGCTAAGCATCAATTCTTCGAAAAACGCCCGAACACGTCAAATTAATTTGCGAAAGGACATGTGTACGGCTATTCCGGTTCGCCCATCTTCAATCCCAAAATTAGGGTGACTTATAGGGGAAGTTGGGGTAAGATGACTATGTTAGGGAAAAGAATTTTTTTGCGCGAAAAAACATTTATTTTACCAATAAAACTATGTCTAATGCGTACACTGATATCTTTGCTTTAAACTTATTGTATTTGTAAATTTAATAAAACTTAATTTTTCTTCTTAAAAAATCATAAAAAAACATTGCATTTTCGTCATTTTACCCCCCGGCGTGGGTAAGATGACGAGCAATGTGGGATAAGATGACTGCTAGATGCAAACATCACAAATAAATTGTCCTTTGCCTTTATAATCACTGCCAACTTCATGACACCACTCTAAACGTTTGGAACACCAGATCCAGTCTTCCTCTGGTGGCTCTGTATAACGTTCATTGAACACTAGACAAAAACAACATAATTCATGTAAAGGTTGAGAAGTTGAAATAGATTTGTTCTGTGTTTTATTTGGAAATGTCTTATTCTTTTTCTGTGAAACTATCCTATTTTTCTTTTTCTCTTCTTTCTCTGCTATTAGTTTTTCTTTTCCTTCCAGTTGACTCTTTACAGGCGTGCTGCTAATTATACTTGCTGAAAGCTTTTTACGCTTAGTTTGAACAGAACTTTGAATGGAAGGAAAGGGTCTCATTTCAGGGAACTGCCAGATTCTGACATAGAACAGCTGGGGCCTGGCTCTGATGAATATAGGTTACGCTTTACAGATGAAGCTTCTTTTATTTCCTTCAAAGAAACATTATCATCTGACGAACGTCAGAATCTTCTGGATTATTGTTTGTAACCTGCTCACTATCAACGTCACGAGATACCAAGTTTGGCACGTAGTCCCTTTCGCTTTTGGCTGATGGAGAGAAATCGCACATGGGCCTCAAATTTCTGTCAGTTATTGGAGTGCCAGGGTGATTTACCATGAATGAATCACAAGCTTGATTATAAAAGGCTATTAAGGCTCCAAAAAAGACGACATCAAGCGGTTGCAGCCTATGCGTTGTGTGTGGCGGCAAACCCAGTAAAACAAGGTTGTAGGATCTACAGAAATTAACTGTCTCAAGTGAGATATGGGAAGCATGATTATCTACGATACGTAAAAGCGGAACTTCAGCCGATGGTTTTGCGTGGCGTACAAAATGTTTCAAATATATAGCAAAACTCTCAGTTGTCATCCAACCTGTAGATTGAGCAATACCTACAGCCCCTGGAGGACATCCATGAAGAAGTTCTGGTTTCATCCTTTGTCCAGCGAAAATAATGATAGGCGGAAAATGAGCACCTACTGCGTTCATGGTGCATAAAATTGTGGTGTTCTTACCCCTTTCGGGAGATATAACTTTAATAACTCGGCGATTTCCTGATGGTGTCAAGATTTTTGGTAATCGTGTAGGAACAGTTGACATACCCGATTCGTCTGCATTATATGCTTGCTCTGGAGAAAATGTATATTTGATGCGAACATCCCGTAAGATACCAAAGAATATTTCAATTACCGGTTTATTGAAGCCCATCATTCGTCCTACTGTCCTATCGTATTGATGTTGCTTCCGGTGCTCTAAGACTATTTCTGTTAGTTCTGGTAAAAAACTGGTACCAATTCTGACCGGCTAGTTGCTTTTGTTTGTTAAATCTTTGCTTTATATCATTTTTTTCGTCATAATCATAGGCTAATTTTTTAAGTTGAAACCCAGTAAGGCCAAATTCTCGACTACTGAATTCTTTTACATAATTAACAAACTGTTTAATTTGTTGGGCATTGAATGTAGTTCGATATCTACCAGAGTGTTCTGGAAAATCTTTATTTTCCTTAGTTTTGGTGACATAACGTCGAAGTGTAGCTTCTGGTATTTCATATTTTGAGGCAGCCCCATTGCAACTCATGGTTTTCTCTTGAACTTCATACATGGCTGCTAACAACGAGTCTTGGGACCAGTGTCCACGATTTGTCTTTCTGTTGTATGTTCTCGGCATCTTTACCTAAATAAAAATATATATTAAGGCGAGAAACATCATTGGGGGTAAGATGACGAATTCGCCATCTTGCCCCCGCCATCTTACCCCACGCCTCATTTAAAATGCTTGCTGAGGTTATTTTAAATCATGAAAATAATTTGGTGAAGTAAATGGGTAACAAACATTGCCACTTGAAACGTGCAATATACAACAGAAAACTGATTTTTCTTACCTTGACGTATTCTTATAAAACATTAAATACAGTTGTGGAAATATCATTGCTCTATATGCCGCAACTGTCATTTAAGAAATGCTAAATAAGATGACGCTTCTGCTTGGTTTTGCCGACAGATTTTAATTAGCCGCTAGAGAAGCCTAGTATCAAAAAATGTTCATTTAATTCTGGTTTTCTAGTAAAATGCGTTCGTCATGTTACCTCGTTCGTCACCTTACCCACACTTCCCCTACTCTAAAATTTTCAAATGGCAAGGGGCTTTCTCTTCGCCTATGTTGCGCGTTTAACATGCCACAGAGATAGAGGACCTACAGCATAACATGGGCTCCGAACCACGGGAAGTGTAAACACTTCTACTCCAGAAAAGATCCACTAGACAGAATACTTCGCTGGTTTGCCATTGCGTTCCGAAGGAGAACGGCCGTTAAAAATTCGATATTCCGGTACTGGGAATTGAACCTAGGACTTCAATGTAGAAGTCGAATGCGCTAACCTCTACCTCACGACCGCCTTATCTATAGACTACCGCGAGAAAATAAAATTGTAATATCCCGCATCTGGGCTAATCCACCCTTGCTCCCTGTCAGTTGTGCAAGGCCGTATTGTTTTAAGAAAATATATACTATGCCAAAGATATGTTCTACATTTTCGATAAGTGAAATGCTTCCATGATGATAAGCTATTGTTTCACAACTGTTTGATAACCAGAAGACATTATATAAACATGCGAAATGTGTCATAGAGATCAAATTCACCAGTGCATTTATCTCATTAGTATGACCTAGAGACTTAAAATGATATGACAAATCGAAATTATACTGTGTAATAATACACAGGGTGGTTCATCGAAACAGGCGTGTTTTGAACACGTCAATTTAATTTACGAGGGGGGCATGTAATACGGCTATTTCCGTTAACCTATCTTAAACTCCAAATTTGTGGCTTTCACCCTAAAAATTTTAAATAGCGAAGGGTATCAAAAGATGTCATTTGAAAGCTCGATGAATTTGCTATACAGTAGTGTTTTTATTTTTAGATGCCGAGCATTTGTTCCGGCGGAAATGCAGTTCAAATTTTCAGGGTACTAAAAGTTCTGGAGCATTTGTGGAATGATTAGATCATATATTAGTGTAAACGGCTGAGTGTTTTTACATCAGCGTCACGCCGTATTTTATAGTTGTAGTTGTTTTCGTGGCCCAGAACCGCGACTTCATTTCTTACCGGATTTTCAGCTTTTCGGTTTTTATTTGCAACAGACCCGGTCACCTGAAATTTTCTCGCTAACTCCAAGACATACTTACAATGTACATGGATATCTGCATGTTGCTAGTTGCACAATTCGGCGCTTCTACTGTCACATTCATGGATTCCGAAAAAAAAAAACGCAATTATTTCAGCTCTTTCTGAAATCGAATAAACCATTTTAAATGTTCATGGAAAGCAAATACAACTAGGAAATACGGCGTGGCGATGACGTAAGAAAACACTCAAATGTTTACGCCAGCGTATGTTCAACCATGATGATTCCATAAATGCTCCAGAACATTTACTACCCTGAAACTTTGGACTTCATTTCCGCGGGAACTAATACTCGAAATCCAAAAATAAAATCGCTACTTTGAAGCAAATTCATCGGGCTTTCAAATGATATGTGTTTTGATACCCCTTGCTATTTGAAATTTTTAGGGTGAAAAATTACCCCTATTTTGGGGTTGAAGGTAGACGAAACGAAATACCCCTATTACATGCCCCCCTGGCAAATATTTGGCGTGTTCGGATGTTTTTCGAAGAAGTGAGATTTACTGTCGCAAAACACGTCTGTTTCATTCTCGGTGTGCCACCCTGTATGTTATTAAAATTAAAACTAAGCTTTTTTAATTAAAATGAAGAATTATATTCACACATGCACGAATACGTGATTTAGCAAATTTATGATAAATAATTATAATAAAGTTACAAATCAACACCTTGAGCCTAAATTTAAACTTCTGTATTAAAAAAGGGTCCCGGGTTGCGCACATTCGTCCCACGAGGATTGATCACTATGTGAGAGTAGATCAACAACCCCCCCCTTATGGGACAGGCCCTTGCCCAACAATGGGATGTTGCGGGCTAATAATAATAATAATTAAAAAAAGCTTTTTGTACGTTAGTTAGTTAATTACAATTAATCCTTAATTTTTGTAATCTTTTACGGAGTATGCATGGATGAGACTTCTTTAAATATTTTTAAAATAAATGCTTATTTAAAATTCAAAAAAATGTCAGTATAAAATTTTGTGAGTCAGTAAACAGTTTTATTGACATAATAATTTTATCAAATTTAAGCGATATGTTTCGACTGGCTTTTCAGAAATATTTTAGAAATTTTAGAAATTATCAATACATGAAATTTTCATTACACAACTCTGATACTTAAATTAGATAATTTAAAGTTTTCTTATAATTATTCGTTTTAAAGAAACCAATACCAATATCAAATTTTGTTTATTAAATTACTTAAAATGACTTGTTAAAAATTCGGAGCTGGAAATAGAAGCTGGACAGCATTCTTTTTGCTGAAGCGTAAAGTGTTCTAATTTAAAAAATTATTGTTCAAATATATGTTTCAAGAAAATGTATTTTTATTAAATTAATTAATTCGAAACTAGAATACCACGGTGGTGGTCTTGGTATTGTTGGGACGCGCTTCTAAACCTCTCTTGCATTCCCAGAGGACGTGATATCATCTTGTAGAAAGTTGATTTCATTGTTCGCACCGCTGGGAAAATCTGGTTGCTATAGTAACGCATTTCGTAGTTCCGAGGAATTTATGGACACTGTGAAATTCTTGGAACCTACCGCTACAGCGTGTAGAAATTTGATGTAAAGAATTGTACGATTGATACTGTAAAATATATGTCTAAATTTTCTAAAGTGATAGAGGTCTGGCAGGGTTGTTTCTTATTTGTAACGGAAACTTTTACGAATTTTTTTAAATTGTAACGCATTATTCTACCTGGTATAGCCTTCAATTAGCTTGGTAATATTATTAAAATAATCTCAAAAACGACGGTAAATTTTTATTTAATCGCAAATCGCCAATCCATTAAATTTTTTACTAAGCTCAAAATTAAAGCCCTTCCATTACGATGTTTTGACAATTCTAATTTAAAACTATCCGTTTACTCAAAAATCTCTGCTTCTATACTAAAGTAGCGAAAAATATTATTAAATTTAGAATTTTTCAAACACTTATCGCCACCCATTTATCTTAGTTTACGATTTATTACAAGGGCTATACTAATCAAAATTGGTGGGTTAGGGGAGGCTTTTAAATATTCAGTGAACGTATTTTCAAAATATTTTTGAATTAAGTGCTCAACAATCTAGAAGTAACTTGAAGGTCCCTTCATAGTAAACTACTCAAAAATGAATAGGGATATTGCAGTGTAAGACACTTAAAAGCAACACCAATTGCATTTATAATAAAAAAAAACTACCAAAGCAACAAAATGTAACGTGTTTTTAGTAATGAACATGAAAATTACAACAAAGGTACATTTAAAGAATAAATTTAACAATATTATAATGCCTCTGGCAGTAATAACTGCTCTGCACCTTGCTGGCATTATCAATATGTTCTTGTGGAATTTGTTGCCACAGTACTGGCAATACATACCTCAGCTGTTGCACAGTAGTAGGCCTTGGATTATGATGATCTAGCTGTCTCTGCAGAAGGTCCCATGCATGCTCGATGGGGTTGAGGTCAGGAGATAGCGGAGGAAGAGCAAGATGGTTTATTTCCTCATCTCGAAGCATCTCAAGCACGATGCGACCTTGCGTTGTCGTCAAGAAAAGCAAAATATTCCCGTCCAACAGCGTTGCGACGGTTCAGAACATGGTCCATAATGATCTCTTGGGCATAATGTTGGTGTCGGAGTGTACCATTAAAGTTATGGCAATCAGTACGCCGCCCTAAAGAAATTCCAGCCCATACCATAAGACCACCACCACCAAAGGCAACGACTGGTTGGGTATACTGAGGTAAGGTACAATGTCCGGCACTACGATATACTCTTTGACGCCGGCTATCATTGCTGAGAGAATACCTGGACTCGTCCGAAAACAGTATATCATTCCACGGTATCGCTTCTTGAAGCCTTCGTATTGACCATTCCACTCGGTGTCTTTGTTGCGCCACAGTTTTTGCTGCATATCTCAGGGGGCGGTTTGAGGTAAGTCCTACCTCAAACAAACGATTTCTCACAGTTTGGTCGGAGACTAGATTTTCTGTGGCATTGTGGAGCACTTGCTGTAGACGTCGATCAATTGGAAAGGGGTGCATTCTTGCATTAATTACCAGAAGTCGATCCTCACGAGGTGTTGTGATGCGAAAAGATCCACTTCCAGGCCTTCTTGCAATCGTACTTGTTTTTCTAAGGCACGAAAAGGCACCTGAAATTACGCACTGCTTGGTTCCTAACATATCAGCAATGTGGACCTGGCGATCTCTTCTTTGGTGCATAGCAACGGCTAAATTTCGTTGTTCTATTATTAAATGGCTTCTTTGCATTGTTGTTTATTACTAAGAACACAAATATAACACACGAATAAAAAAACAGTGAATAAAAAAGATCTTAAAAGACAGGAAAGATTATTCAATCAAACATACAAACTCCACTTGACACTAATACGGCTAAACAATTGCAACTAGATTCGATTGTTTTTTGTTTTTTAACATCAAACATTGCCGCTTGCTCTAATTATCAATAATAGACGACCATTAGCCGTCAAATACAAACATGTATGTTTTATATTACAATATCCCTATAATGAATATCTACCAATATGAACTACTCAAAAATGTTTTGAGTAGTTCATATTGGTAGATAATGAAACATTTTGTATACTAAATTTTTTTTGTTTTCCCCCGAAGAGTTGGACATAAAAGTTTTCCCTTGTAGTATATAACGGTGAATTTAAGTATATTCATTTATTAAACTGCATAATGTATTCTTTCAATAATTTTCATCTTTCAAGCGTAGCCGACGTTTTCCTGTTTTATAACCCTCTTTACTATTTATAGCTAAAGATTCCGCATCGAGAAAATGCACAATAGGAATATCACCATGCGTTTGAAATCCAATGCGCTAAACCATTTAAAGATTTAAATCTTGCGTGTGTTCAAGATCTCCAAGTGGGGTTTACAAGAAACAATGCAACTCGCCGCAAAGCACATTATGTAAACAACAGCAGCGGACATGTGTGGAATACAATTTCACCAGCATTATAAGAAATTGGCAATTCAATTGACCCTTCGTGTGTTCAGCCAGGAAATTATTGTCGATAGACCGACTGAAAACTTGTATTTACCAGAAAAATATTTCCTCTAGATATACCACTCTTTAAATTATTGCTAGATAGGCTAAGATTAAATCCAAACAATTACAGGGCTCAAGATATGTTAAATGCCGTTTTCTACGGTCACCATAGCGACGTTTCTAGGTGACTAGCGACTATTCTACTTGTGGTTTTTTAACTAGTAGCTTGAAATAAATTGAAAAACTATGGAAAAAGTCATAGAAATTGATGACAAAAATTGCCAAAATATGGCTTATGATATATTTGAACTTAATACATTTAAATATTTTTAAAAACTCCTTACAAACTTTTAACAACATAATGTACAGAATCCTGATGACAAAATTTGCTTAATTTTCTTACAATCGGATCCATATCAAGACTGTGTTACCAATTGATTTTGTCGTATATTATACGTATTGCCTTTTACATTGGCTGCAGTTCGACTTATCGGACACGGAAACGAATATAATGATTTGGCGATATAAAAAGTTACATTAAATTCTTGATTGCCGGGTTGGTTTAAGATCCCAGTAGAAAATTTTAAAACAGTTCATGATACACATCAAAGCGTTACCACCAAATATGGTTTTAGTTAGGTACTTATTTTAAATCTTTACCAGGGTTGCCTTTTATATTTCGGGATTCGAGAACAAAAACAAATAATTATCATCGAAAATGGCTTTGTTTTTCAAAATATTCTCTATGAAGATCAATACACTTTTGCATGCGTGTGAACCAATTTTCGAAGCACTTTTTCCAATCCGATCGAGGTATTTCCAAAACATGCATTTTGAACGCATCAACCGCTTCTTTAGGAGTCAAAAAACGTTGACCTCACAATTTATTTTTGATGTTCGGGAATAAAAAGAAGTCATTGGGTGCCAAATCAGGACTATACGGCGGATGACTCATCAAATCGGCGTTTTGAGTGCTCAAAAAGTCACTTGTTCGAGCCGATGTGTGAGAGCTCGCATTGTCGTGGTGGAGAATTATCCGACTTCGGCGATTGGTTTTCTTTATTTCTCTGAACACTTGTGGCAAACAGATGGTTGTGTACCATTTAGAATTGACCGTTCTACGTTGCACCAATGGTACGGTTGAGACATGTCCAATTTTTCCAAAAAAACAGGGACCATTTCCTTCGCAGTGCTTTGAGCACTTTTGTTGGGTTTGGCTCGCCTTGGAAGACCCATACAGTCGACTGCTGTTTACTTTCGGGTTCATACGCGTAGATTTACGTCAGATTATGTGGGATCCAACGGGAACAAATATTTTTTACGGCCAAATGTTCATGCAATATTGAATGTATGTTGGTCCCACTATGTCCTCAATCTCACGATAAGTCACATGACGATCTTGCAGTATCAGTTCGCGCACCGCATCAATGTTTTTCGGAACAAAAACCTATTTTGGACGACCTACACGAAATTCGTCGTTGAGCGAACTACGGCCACGATTGAATTCGGTAAACCATCGATAAACACTGGCCCTTCACGGTGCTTCATCGTGAAAAATCGAATTAAGTTCATCGATGCACTGTTGTTGAGTTAATCCACGTCGAAAGTTGTAAAAAATAATCGCACAAAAATGTTCACGATTTAATTCCATTTTTTTGGCCGATACGAATTTTTCCAGTTACTGTAAACAACACAAATAGCGCTCGTACGTCAAAACGTTCTGAGTGCGTATACCGTCAAAAATGTCAAACTTTACGGTAGAGACGTCAGTTGCTGGATGGCAGCACTAGGGTTGCCCAATCCCGAAATATAAAAGGCAACCCTCGTATTAACACTATTAAATTAAAATAACTTATATTTTTGAATACCAGAGTTTCAATATAGCAAAATGTTATTCAACTCACAAAAAAGATAACGTATTAAACTTTTGGCTCTACCATATACTAATTAGTGACAGATTCGTGTTCTACTAAAAAATAGGCAAGATACGTATTCTAGACCAGTGGCATTCATCCTTTTCCCCCCATACTCCTAGAAACACTTTTCTACTCCACTGTGTACCCCCAAAGTTGTTGGTGGATTATAGTACCACAATATGAACACAGCTGCAAGATTTCATTGTTGAATGAAATTGGTGAAAGAAATTTGAAAATGAAAAATTATTGCGAAAATTTCTTTGTCTAATAGTTATGAAACAATTGCAAATTAATAGTCTATACCATGGGTAACTATGATTTTGCTATTCGGTAACGAACGCTAGAAATAAAAAATAATACAAGATCGCTCTGGAATGAAATGGTTTTCTGTAGCTCTGTTAATTCATGAAATATGTATTTATAACATTTTACGTACCCCCTAAGATGTCTTGGCGTACCCCCTAAGATGTCCTGGCGTACCCCCGTTTGGATACACTGTTATAAATGGTTCTCAATTTCCTGTATTAATTTAGACAGTCTTCTGGTTTCACTAAAAATATTGGCTGTTAGAAATGTTTTCAAGGCGTAAATAACGTTGAATTCTGCTACGACGGAAATGAATCAAGTTCAAAGATGAAGTACTTAACTGCTACGTAATATTCGCTCGAAGCGGTTAAAGTGTCGCAAATGTGTTAAATTCATGAACTTTGATCAATTAGGAAGAGAAAACTAGAGCAGTTAGCATATCACATGTTTGCGTTCTTCGAACTAAATTATGGGTTCTATTTACTGAACTCATAAATTGATTTATATCAAAATAACCAACTTACTTTCTGGACCATAGTTTAAGAAAAATGTTTTAATGTTCCGGGACAATTATTCCCATAGTATGAAATAAGTACATTTTGGGTTTCGTATCAAGGAATAATGTGAAAAAATGTTTCCAATAAATATAAATTGGAAATAAACGGTTGATTGTGTTTCAAAGAGTCTCTCACTGCGCCATTTTTGCTTGGAAAGAATATACTATACAACGTGTTTCATAAAGAATGGGAAACCGTTTGGGCATAGATTCGGTAAGTTAAAATGAACCGAATAAACTTAGTCCTTCCGTAAGAAGTTATAGGGCCTTAAAGTTCAAATTTTTATTTTTTCTTTCCCTTATACTTTCCACAAATGTAAAGTTATTTATTTGAAATTTGATACATACGCTAGTTATCCATAACACAACACATTACGCTTCAATCTAAGAAACTCGATACTTCCTCTGCGGTGCGATAAGATAAGCACATGAGCTTACTTGCTCATCCGTTTAATAAATTAGCTTTAGTCTTAGAATAATCTTCAAGTTGTAAGAACGATATTTTATGTACTCCAAAGTTCCATTTATTCTTTGTAGAAACAAATAAATAGTTTTTAAAAACCTTGTTAGAAGGCTTTAAATTCTAACTCGCTTAGTATTATGTACTTCATTAATAGATGCAATTTCGTAAACTAGACTTGGCCATAAGAGGCACTTAACCTCGCAGTTAAATCCTATGTTAGCTCTAGCTTTGTTATCTGTAGAATTTTATTAAATTTTAGGTTATGGCCTGAAAGAGAATTAAAAAGCACAGCAATAAGGTAATCTTAGTTCATATGCATAACACCAACCATTTGCCTTGAAATGTCCGTCAAAATTTTGGGGTGTAGTTATTAATAGTAAACATAGTATTGTAAGTTTCAAAACTGTAAATCATTTTCCCGGATATTATATTAAACGGATATAACAAGCAAATAATTGGCACCAAAGGCGTATCCAGCTCAAAACGGATTGGGGGGGGGGGAGCTTTCTGAATACAATTTCTTTCATGGGGGAAGGGGTCCATGGGGGAGACATGCTATTAATAATACACAATTACAAAAGAAAATCACTATTTATTAATAAAATTAATTTTTAACCAGTAGTATGCGAGGATTAGTTAGAAATACTATTGAATACTATAGAAATAGTAACTACAGCTTAAGCTACAGCGAAAACCCATTGACGATGAATGCTTAGCATGGCTAACCCATTTAACCTATTTTCACCAATAGTACTTCTTAGCCATGTTTTAATTCGGCGAAGGGAGCTGAATGAACGCTCTATAATGCGTGTTGTGCTGGGCTGGGAAAGCAAAATCAATAGCGCCTTTTTAATGGTTGGAAAAAACAATTCGCTCTTTTTTAAAACCTCGATGATATCTGGCGCTTCTTTTACCTCATTTCACATTTTGAACCACGATTCCCTTTCTCCTTCGATACTTTCCAAATTGTAAAAAGTTGCACGAGATGAAGTACTTTCATTCCATTCCTCCAATAGAACATCTCTCATATTACTCAACTGGAAATGTGTCAATGAAAATGCATTTGTCTGCAGAAAATCTGACTTCTAAAGATGATATGATGGAATCCAAGTGAAGAATTATTAGAGACCTTCTCCAAAATTCGGATGGATTTCCAGCTGGAGGGTTGCTTCTATGCATTTGTCGGCCAGAAACGCGAGTGGCGGTTATATCAACATTCAAATGTTTTGCAATGTCGCCTGTTCTTGAAAACGTCAGCTGTGACGTTCTCCGCATCTTCCCCATGCTCTCTTAGCATGACGAGAATAGTTTGAATGTGCTGAGCATATTTTCTTGTTGCTGCATTACCCTCTTCGGCTAATATCTCTAATGCTTCTACAATATCGACGAAGTGACCCTTAAAAACACGGATGCTCTTGTACTTCTCCGACCATCTTCCATCTTGGAAGCCCCTCCCCTGGATATGCCCTTGATTGGCACCTTAAAGGTTTCACTACAGCCAAGTTGAACTACCAAGCTTATTCGAAAGCTAAGGATCATTTAAATATTCCCGCCGAATAAAGGGTGTAATCAATTTAAGTGCTTCAAAGATTGGTGAGCTAGCCACGTGTCACTTTACTGTGGTTCTGTCATTGCTGCAGTTGTATAATCATTTCTCCATGCAGAAAACGAAACCGCTGCCAAAATTTACCGTCAAGTATGCGATGTGTATGGTTCAGGCATCATGAGTAAAGGACGGGTCAAACATTGATGTAGAAATTTCAGAAATGGCCGAACAAACGTGCACGATGAAGAACGAAGTGGGACACCTTCCGTTGTCAACGACGATCTTCTGGAAAAAGTGAACAAGAAAATTCGTGAAGATCGGCGTTTCACGATTTCTGAATGGGTCGCAATTATTTCTCCAATAACACGTACGGTAATGTATGAAGTAGTCACGAAGAGGCTATAGTACCACAAACTTTGTGCAAGGTGGGTGCCAAAATCTTGACGGATGTTCAAGAAAACCTCTACACTGACTTTCCTGCATCGCTACGAAACTGATGGCGATGAGTACCTGAATCGTATTGTGATTAGTGACTAGCCTTGGATTTCGTACTCAAATGTTGAAACCAAGTAACAATCAATTCAATGGAAGCATGCGAATTCCTCCAAGCTAATAAGATTAAGCAAACGTTTGAGAACAGAAAGCTTATAGATACTGGAGAGGAAAGACGTATTGTTGGTTGATTTCCTGGAATGTAGTACGACAATTAATGTAGACGTGTATGATGACATCTTCAGAAAGTTGAGAAGGGCGATTCAGAACAAAAGGCAACGATTGCTGACCTCTGGCGTCGTGCTTTAGCACGATATCGCCCGACCGCACGCGACGGCTTGGACTATGCAACGCATTGAGCAATTCAATTGAAATTTTTAACTGTCCCCCTAGTGCCCCCACCTAGGGCCGAGTGACTCTAGTCTCTTCTTTCATCTTAAGAATGTTTAACGAGCTCGCGACCGTTTTTTTTTTGACGACGACCTCAAAGCTACGGTTCAAATTTGATTTTCGTTACAGGCGGCAACCTTCTATGACAGAAACTTGTACCGGGATATGATTAGTCTTTAAACTCGAATGATGGAAATGTAGAGAAATAGTGTAGAGGTTTAATTAAGATTTAGGCACAATAATTTTGTTTTCAAATTTACATGATTTGTTTTACGTCCGATCGACTTTTTATTTCCGAATAACTATGGTACATGCACCACTGGTGGTACATTACTTTACTCTTGGTGGTACATACAATATTGAAAATGATACTTTAGTTTAAATACTTTTTACAAAATGACCAATGGATTTGTCTACCTAGACTATAAACTTTAAGTCGGGGACTGTGGTAGAGTAGTGGCCGCAGCGCTTGGCTTCGGAGTTATTTTACCAATGTCGCTCGGGTTCGAATCCTGAGCACTGCACGTTTCCAGGGTGTTTGTGGTATCAGTGGCATCGGTTTTTCAAGGGTGGGGCATGTTAGACCCGCGAATAGCACGAAATGTGCTAAGTCGGAATAAGCTAGGTGGGAATCTTGGAGTTGACTTTGGCAACTCCACGATTCTAAAAAAAACTTTAAGTCATGTAATGTGAATTTATTATACTGTCCTCTGTTTGTTGTATGTTTTTACTGCTTTTTTAATAAAATGTACTTAATACGCTTACGTATATGGTTGTATATAACAAAGTCAGGTCAAAATAGTGCCGAAAAAATAAGTGTATAGAAATTCAACTTTTTTTCCTTAATCATCACGTGAAAGTGTGAATAAGATTAAGTTTCATTATTTTTACATATAATGTTTCTTGTATGTCAACTTGCCTAACTACAGAATGTAAAGTAAATATAAATTACATAAACTTTGAGGTTAGCTACCAATGTTTTAATGACAGTAGCGTCGCATTTAAGTTATAGTTGGTGTCCTTTCGAAACACGTGCCGTAATATGTGATTTTTGTTAAGTGTACGGACTTTCCTGATTCACTTCAATTTGTGAATCTGGCTTTCAACTTTTTGATTATATTTGCTGTTGTTTAAATTTAATTCCATTTATTCTAAAATTTTGGTATAAGTACGTTTTGTTAAATGCCTTCTTGTTATTAATTCTAATTGTTTCTATTTTTCCATTTTTAGTCTTTCCTTTATGTATATATTTTTGTACTCGTTTTTGACATAAATATTGTCAATTGATTGTCAAATGTTTTGTAGCTGTCATTTTTGTCAAGTTTACGAATATAATTAAAAATAAATATTGAAAATGATTCCTTGAATATAAATACACTATTTTGGATGTACTGACTTTGAATCACGAAATGCTTTTATGGTGGTACATTACTGTTTAAATCTTATTTATGTGCTACAAAACTTACAAAGTTTGGGAGCCCCTGCTCGATAGGAATTCTTATTTCACCAATAGCTTCAATTCTTCCAAACTATTAGATCGTGCGGTATAAACCCTAGATTTCAAATGTCTGTAAAGAAGGGAATTCAATGGATTCAGGTCCGGAGAACGAACGGGCAATTCAATATAACCCCTACCCTGTATACCTATTTGGAAACATTTGATTTAAAAAATGCCGAACATTTAGAGCGTAATGGGGAGGTGCTCCATCGTGGTGAAACCAAATATATTACGTAATTCCCCTTCTTCTTCAAGAGCAGGAATTTGATTTTTAAAAGTTCTAAATACTTTCTACCTGTTAATCGTACATCAATACAACAAAAATCAAGCAAAATTTGACAACTTTACAAAACTGTTTACGCTTCTCACAATATTTTGTTTCCAGGACTGCTATGTAGCAATTACGAAACATTATTGTTTAATATCTCTAGAATGATTAAAAATAAAGACATCAAACCTTGTATCAGTGAACTCGCGAAAACGAGTTCTATCGGCATATTTTGAAATATACAGAGTGTTCCATTTAAAATAAAAAGGTGATGCTTTTAAACCGCCGATACCTATAATGTATCCACTATACAGGGAATTTTTCTTTTTAGTATACGTTGCCTATGTATACTTTTGAAACGAACGCATCAATTACGCCTATTATGTAGGCAACCAACTGTACAGACAACTAAATCATGCTGTGGCCAAAACAATCAAATTAAATCAAGGTAAAAAAATAAAATCAGTCTTTATTTAGTTTCTTTTTGCTATTTTTATACAACCACGTACAGTAAAGATGAAAAAGTGGAAATTCTAATGTGGTATCAGAATGGTAACAGCTTAAGAACTGTGAGAGACTTATTTTCATTAAAATATCCAGAAAGACTTATTCCTTGTATTCAAACCATACAAAGAATTGTTAGAAACTTTAAATCAGAGGGATGTGTAATGAATTCCCATAAAATAAGAACACATTTTAACCGAAGAAATGAAATTAAATATTTTATGATACGTTGAAGAAAACCCCATAGTATCACTGCGAGAAATAGGTTCACATTTTAATGTTTCTAAAACCTCGGTATTTATAACACTAAAAGGATTTAAATATAAATCGTACAAATTTTCGAATCACCAACAACTATTCGATGGAGACAAAGAAAAAAGAACAATCTTTTGTGAAACATTCTTTAATTTGCTGAATAAACATGAATACATTTTAAATAAGATAGTTTTTAGTGATGAAGCAACTTTCACAATAAATGGAGAAGTCAATCCACAAAATTTTCGGTATGTATTATAATTCCTCATCTATCCACTATCCAGTATCCTGATAAACTTATTGCTTAGATATTGGTCCCACACTTACTGCCATTTACAAAACTTAACTCACAGTCAATACACTGGGAAAGTTAATGTATGCCTAGGAATAGTTGAAAATAAGATTATCGGTCCATATTTTATTGATGGTAATCTCAATACAGCCAAATTGTTAGAGCTATTAAGGAACGACATCATTCCGGCAATAGACAACTTAAACATCGGTGACCCGTGGTTTCAAATGGATGGAGTTCCTCCGCATTCCACGACTGCTATAAGAAACTTTCTGAATGACAGGTTTCCAGGACATTGGATAGGAAGATTCGATCCTATACCGTGGCCCCCGCGTTCTGCTGATTTGTTGCCCAATGACTTCTTTGCTTGGGGATATCTGAAATCAAAAATTTATACAAATATTCCAATACAAAGTATTGTTGAATTAAAAGATGGCATACATACCGAATGCAATAGCTTGAATCCCGACTTTCTTGCGAATGCTGTGCGTGCTTTTCAACACCGTTTAGGTTATTGTTTAGAAGTAGAAGGTGGCCATTTCTAATACTTGTTGTGACTGTTGTTTTTATTTTCATTTCCGTTTTCTGTTATTGATATTTAATGTTTTACAATAATAATCGTCGTTGTTGTTCAACTCATTTTGATTTACTTATTTAATATAAACACGGCATCAACATAACCTTCATACTAAAAATTCACAACTACAATGATGTTTGCTTCTGCTTTTTAGTTGTGGGTATAGTTGGTTGCCTACACAATAGGCGTAATTAATGCGTTCTTTTTAAAAGTATACATAGGCAATGTATACTAAAAAGAAAAATTCCCTATATATCTGAACCTTTATGCAGAAACTTTTATCGAAATCGCGGTTGCCGTAGTAAAGATATTATTGTTCCGTACTTTTGTTCAACTCTGTATACCGTGCTAAATATTATTTAATTAGAAGTATCTCAGAATTACATTTGGTTGACATTGTTAAAATACATTTCTAATTTAAATATGTGTATATTTTAGAGAAATACCTATTTAATGCAAATTTGATTCAAGTTGTGATTGTTTTGTGAACAGTATAAAATAGAACTCGGCTTTAAAATAATGGCGGATTATAATTTAGCATTAAATAAGCAAGAGAAGATTAATTAATTAAATAGCGATGCTGAAATGTATTTTAATTAATACCAGTCATGTAGGAATGCATAATTGATCAAAATTCATTTAATGTGTAAACATGTAATAAATAATATTAAAAAATTGACGGAAATTTTGGAAATTGTTAATTTATTTTAAGAAAACCAGAACAAGCATGCCATTCATTAAATTTCCACCTGAAACCAAACCAATAATTTTTGACCTTACAGAAGTGAAATCAGGTCATTTTTCGTATCATTTAATTAATCTTCCATCGATTTATTTAAATTTATGCAGGCGAACGGAGACTGGATGACGTTAAAAATATAGCCATCTTTAATCTACTCGTCACTTCGGCGATTATAATTCGCTATATACGTCATACATCATGTGCACATATTTTGCAGTAAGAAAACTACTTTCAGAACTTTATGCAAATTTTATTTCGCAGGTATTTCAATTAAATATAAACTGTCATTCGTGTTTAAGTATCTGAAGTGTCATCATACTTTATGCGTATTGCACTGACCTCAGTAACGGCGAGTGAGATTTTATCACTTCTGCAGCGTCAACGTGGATTACATTAAAATGTAGAGTTTCAATGTTACAAGTTTTAATTTGAAAAACTCGGGGAATAACAAAAACTTTTACCTTTCAGGAGGATCGGTTGAAAACAATTAACTTTAAAAGCTTTTGGATGTTTGCGTTTTCTCATAACTTCCATAATTAATTAATACTTACTTTTCCGTGATAATTCTCCACCAAAAAGAAACTCGCTTGTTACTTCACCAAAGGTGGTTATAAAATAGGAAATTAAATGATCGCACAAATTAAACCAAAAAATTGCCCGTAATTGCAATAAATTACACTTTCATATCTCATAAAATACATTACAAAGAACATATGGTAAACACACTCGATTTACATACACTGGCTTTTGCGTGTAAACTGCGTGATATTTTGTTACTGTCTTTGTACCTTTGCGTTTCAATTTCACATAACTTTCTATAGTTATCATTAGAGTTGCACATGTAATTTATACATTTTGCGTGGTGTTTATTCCACCGCTTAGATATTCATTTAATTTAAGTAATATTTTTCGCGTTTAAAGTATCTATTGAATAATAAATTGGCTTTAGAAATTATTTCTCAAAAACCTGCAGTAAACCATCTACTAATGCTTACCAAATTGGTACGAGCTATCATCATTTATTCTTCTCAATTTTCAGAAAAACGCTAAAATATTTCTTTTGTTCAGACTAATGTATTTTAAACAAGTTTGCATCAAAGCAGAGCATATTGAAACGCAAGGGTGCATAAAATGTTCATTAATTGTTAATATACGTATATGTGTCGCAGGTAAATAGTTATTTTAATAAAATAGGTTTTTACTACGCAAATACTATATGCATAATTCACTAGGTTAATAGTATTGAACCAGGCAGATAGTATTTGCCTGAATTCGTTTTAGGCAGATATATCTGTATGATGGAGCAAGAATACTACATATATTGTAAATGCAGGGGTTACATTAAATAATCGCCAGTACACCTAACCTAACCATTAAATATTCACACTACCGCCCCACCCCGGAACCGCTTTCGCATTACTTTATGGGGTGCGGGCGTCCCTGACATACTAGCCATTCATGCACCCTAAACTTACATAAGTGAAATACGGTCGCCTCAGCCGTGCGCGTTTGCACTGTCCCATCGAGGTCCCTATCTAACCTTTTTCTTCTCATTCATTCATACTACCACCCCCTCCCCGCCACGGAACCGCTTTTGCAGTACTTCAAGGCGGTGCAGGCGTCCCTTACACGCTAAACATTCATGCAACATGCACCTTAAACTTAACTAAGCGCCCTAGTCGGGATTCGAACACCTCAGCCGATCGGCCACATTTCGCTGTGACCTCGAGTGGCAGCGCGTATCCGCACTACTCCACCGAGGCCCCAATCCCTATCTAACCTAACCTTACTTTTTTTTTAGTGGAGGGGAAACCTTCAAAAGGGTCCCTGCGCGAAGATCTTGATTCCGCAAGGGACTGTGAGATTCTTACCCACTAAAACCCCTCCCTGGTTTTGTAGATACCACCTTGGCATCGCCTAGGCATTCCTTCGGGGTGGCTTATATTTCCAGTTCTTCCTTTCTTCTTGCTAGCTCTATCTGTCTTCCCTGTTTCGTCCTCCTTTGTTTTCACTATATTTGTTATCATTTGGTTAATTTGAATCCAATTTTTTTCGCTCATCAACATGGTTTCCACCATATTATCTACTGTTATTTCTAGCTGTAGCTGGTTTTCCACTTGATTTCTTTCTTCTACCCATCTTTCGCATGTAAAGATGGTATGCTGCACGATGTCCTCCTCGTCGCAGTATCTGCATCTGCTGTTGTTTCTCAGTTTGAATCTAGCTAAGTATATCCCAAAACACTCATGGCCTGTTAGGGCTTGAGTGAGCCAGTAGTTGACCTCCCCAACCTTTCTATTTTTCCAAGCGGCTACATTCTTAATGAGCTTTCTTGTCCAGCCTACCTTCCCGTTGTCTAGTGTCCATCGCTCGCACCATTTCTCCTCTGTTCTTCCTTCGAAAGTCTTTCTCTCTTCCTTGTTCGCTTTATATTTTTCTGCCCTTTTATGTACCATCAAATCGATAGGTGTCATCGCTGCTCTTACCTGGGCCGGCTCTGTCGCAATTGTTCGGTACCCGCATATCACCCTCAGGGCCATCTCTTACTGTAGCCTAATTAGTATGTTCTTGTATTTCTTCTTGTTTAGGGCTTGTCTCCAGATTGGGGCCGCATATAGAATTATAGAGTTCACTACTAAATTTAGCACCCAACTTTTACTTGATCTTGGTCCGCTGATATTTGGCATCAGTCGTGTCAACGGTTTTATAGTCTTGTCGACTTTTCTGGCCGTTTCCTTTACGTGTTCTTTCATATCGCCGTTTACAGCGGATGTTACTCCTACGTACTGGAGTTTTTTCCTAGAGGATATTGCTACGTTATCGAGCTCTACCCTAATTTGTCTCAATTTTCTGCCACCGTATAGTATTAATACCTCGGTTTTCTGTTGTGCCAGCTCCAGTTGTTTCCTTGCTATTTCTCTTGTTAATAGTTTTATTGCTCTGTTTGCCTTCCTTCTCACGCGTTCTCCCCTTTTTGAACTTATAATTAAGGCCGTGTCATCCGCGAAGCCAATTATTTCTACCGCCTCGGGCATCCTTCATTTCAGTACATCGTTATAGTAGAGGTTCCACAGCCTTGGTCCCAGGACTGAACCCTGTGGCACCCCGCATGTAATCTGTATCGTTCTATGATTGGTCTTTATGCATCTGTCGTTAGGGTAGCTTGCTATCATTTTCCTGAGATAACGTGGTGTTTTCATCTTCTTGGCCTCTTGTATTATGCCGTTCCATGGTGCGCTATTAAAGGCATTTTTGATATCGAAAGTTATTAAGAGTACGTGCTTCCTATGTTGGTATGCCATCTTTTTAACTTCTTCTACCTTGTCTATTACCTTCATCATTGCTATTATTGTTGATCTTTTCTTCCTGAAGCCATATTGGTTGTCGGCTATCTGCTCCTTTGTTACCTCTTCCAATCTTCCCGCTATCAAGTGTTCCAATACCTTTCCCAATATGTTTAGAAGGCATATAGGCCTGTATTTAACGTGCTGGTCCTGCTGTTTCCTTTCCTTTACTATTAGGACTAACTTAGCCGTTTTCCATTGGTTCAGAAAGTTCCCTTCCCTTAGGCATTTATTCATCACCCCTACCAATTTTTCTGGGTATCTGCTTTGGCCATTTCCGGGGTCATCCCGTCCGGGCCTAGTGATTTTTTCTTGTTTATTTCAGTGACCGCTTCTTTTAACTCGTCTGTGTTAAACTTCAGTATTACCATCCCTTCCATGTCCAATGCGGGCCAGTTTTCCACGTCGTGCTGCGGGAATAACTCGTAGACTATTCTTCCTGGTTCTTGCTCGGATATTTCTTTTTAGGTCTCATTTTAAATTTCTGCATTACGATTTTATATCCCAGGCCCCAGACGTTATTACCTATTTCTCTGCATGTCTCCTTCCATTTTTCCTCCGTTGCTTTAAGGATAGAGTTTTGAAGGCTCTTCTTTTTTCTGCGTACGTCCTCTCCAGGTTTTGTATCACCATTTCTTGATTTGAGGTTCTTTCTGTTTTCCTTGCCCTTGTTAGGGCCCTTCTAGCCTTCAGACTTTCTCTTCTGATTGTTGTTAGATCTTCAGACCACCAGTACACCGGTTTTCTTCTGTTACCTCCACTTTTCTTCAAGAACATTTCGCCTGCCGCCTTCTCTGTTGCGGTGACTAGGTTCGTGATGTCTATCTCGTCCTCTATATTCCCTAACTTCTCACTCAGTTTTATAAGAAAATCCTCCAGCCTTGATTTTTCCACTTTCCATCCGTTTCGTTGCCAGTCTCTGCTTTTGGTAGGATCTTCCGCGTTGTCTCCCAACTCGATATTATAGTGTATGTTTCTGTGTAGACTTAAATTCTCTTCATCCGACACCCTCCAGCTGTTTATGTCTCTTGCAATTTTCTCAGAAGTAAAGGTAACATCTATATGCAAGCCGCTATCTCCTCTTACAAAGGTTGGTTCGTCTCAGCAAGTATCCTGCCTCTCCTGTCCTCCCCTTCCGGACTCCACATGTGAGTTTAGCATTTAGGTCCCCTGCCACTATTTTTTCCTTCCGGGCCCTACTACTTCTACCTTCAGGTTTGTTGAAGGTTATTCTCTTAATGGGGTCATCGTCTTCCATTCTTCCAATATGCCATATCCATCGGAATCGCCCGATCTTGATAGTCTCGACATTTGTGTATAGTTTGCATAACTCATACTTATATGTTCTGCGCCATAAGTGGTTTTCGTTGGTTGGGCCATAGGATTTTTGTTTCAAAAAAAACCTAGCAGGATCTCTTCCAGATTTCAAATACATACAGCTGGATTTATTTTATGAGCGTTTTATAAATCTTAGTCTTAGTTTTCCGGGATATATTGTAACAATAAGTTGTTCGTACATTTCCATAATTTTCTGGTTGGTCCGTCTTCTCCACACTTCTCCTTAGTTCACCGCTCCATATATTCTTTTGAATAACTTGAGTGCTTCCATTTTTCTCTCTACATCTGCCTGATCCACGTCTCGCACGTATACAATATTGTTGGACGTATGCTTGTTCTATAAATCCTTATTTTTGTGTTGTTCAATACATTTTTTATTTCAGTATGTTCATTACAGCTCCAGCACTTCTACTTCCCTTAGTTAGTCTTTGATTTATTCCCTCTTTTTTTTCATTCTTATTTGTTAAATTCACACCGAAATACTCAAAATTGTTCACTATTTTGAAACTTATTGCTCTCCTTTTCTAGACGTTACTTTAAATTCTTGTCGTCTTGTCTTGATCTTCGTTTTCTGTCATCTCCATATACCTATATGGTCTTCAGTTATATTTAGCTAAAAGTGGTTTAAGTAACCCCACCACGGTATTTAGAACACCTAAATACGTATTTCGGCAATTAAGTTGCCATCTTCGGTAGGAACTTAAACTAACTAAAGTAATTTGGCGGAGGAGTACCTCTGGAGATAAATCCTTCACCAAGTCAACAATCGAAATCCAATGCAATTCTATTTTTATGCTCATTAATGTGTGTAAGGGTATACTGTGCCCTTCCTATGTATGTTTGCTCTTATTACTTTTTCAATTACCATATTGAAGAAACTCGGCGATAGTGGATCCCCCTGTCGCAAGTCTCTATTACCTTTACTTTCCTTGAAGTACCATCTTAAATTTTGTATCACTCAGTATCATCTTGACTAAATCAGTTATTTTTCTACTACTTATTCTTACTTAAAGTAGTTTATGGCTTTTTATTGTACTATATGCCTGTTCAATTGTTAAACATTAAGAAATTAATTGAATATGAAAGAAATTAAATATTAATTGAAATTGCATATTTATGAGGGACATTAGCAGTGGGCCGTGGGCGCGTTAGACTTCTACATCAGTGGTTTGGGGTTCCATTTATAGTTGCCGTTCTCAATGGCAAACCAACGAGTTATTGTGTCTAGTAAATATTTTCTGAAGTAGAAGTATTTGTAGTTCCCGTGTTACGCTATAGGTCCTCTATGTCTACGGTCCTTTAAATGTGCAAAACGGACCTATGAGAGAAGATCGCTATGTCTATAATGCGATATATCACTCGATGAAAGAATACTGTTAACTATGTGATGAAAAATGAAAATGTTTCAGTACGGGTCTGTGCATTTAACTACTTCTCATTGTCCTACTATTTTATTTGTTTCTTCATAACCTTAACAATCTTAGCCGAGATGAAGTAAATGGAAAGGTCAGCAATTATTAACGCTTGCGTCTGAGGTAGCGTCTTTGAGATCAAAAGTCTTTTATTTAGGGTGACGTAACGCGTAATTTATCGCTTTTATTGGATTGTTTCACGAAGAACTTTATGATTTCATTATGTACAGTAAAAAGTGGCTTTTCCAAGGAATAGAAATACTGATATCCAGCTATCTTGTAAATCTCCGCAAAGGCAGATGTCCTGCAATAAACAGAGGTTAAAGGTCATGAGCAACAATACATAGTCACATTTTACACGTTTCTGTACGACCTACACCAGAGCCGTATTTAGTAGTTTTAATATTCTTTTAATACAAGTGCGTAGGTGTAAATCACTAAAATTCCAATTCATTGATCAGAAATACCATTAGAGGATGACTTTATTTGAACAATTTTCTATTCTCCGACATTTTTCCACTACAGCATTATCTATCATTGATTTGTTTATTGTCCTCCAGCATTAACAGATAATTTCTAGTCTTAAATGGCAATTACATTTTTGCATGATAATATTACAATATAAAGGTGTACAGGATGTTATAGTAGGAAGGTCTTTGGAAATTGAAATCCTCTTTTTACAATGGATATATAGTGTCTTTTCGATATAATTTAGCCAGGAAATCAGTTTTTTAAAAACTAAATCGAGAATCTTCTAGAACATTTTAATTCCAATCGAAATTTTATTAAAATTTATTGTCGCTTAATTAGTCGAAAAATGAGCGAAAGACATCTATTGGATTTTCTCATACTTGCGGTAATAGTCTATACACAGGTTTATTAAAAACAGAGGTAATGTTATGCACAAACTTAATATATGTAGATACGAATTTGCTTTCGGTGAGTTCATATTACTTCTGGTACAACCGGAAGTGATATCAATTTCTGATTTTAAATGGTGCTATACTTTTATTCTGTAAAAGTATGTAAAATTACCTTTACAATGATACCGAATGTACCTTATTCTAATACAAAAATAAACATGTCATAGGTCACAAAACGTAGAATTTATAAAAACTCGTATAAGCTCCAAAAACAAAGTTATCCAATAAATAAAAAAAACAGTTTTGTAATTTTTTGCCCCCTTTCGGGTTACAACCTTTCATCAAGATTCTTAATGTAAAATTTTTATGAAAAGTAAAAAATTCTGTTTTATTTTTATAAATGTTTGTTTCTGGCATGTTTTTAATGTTTGGGAAACATTAAATAAATACATGCTTCGTCTTCTTCGAGTGCTTTACCTCTTACAAGACGTAGCGACCTTTTCTCCATGTTGAAGTCTATACAATTAACGTTTTTTGAGTAAATAGAAGATACTAAAAAATTTAGAGAAAGCCTTCGAGGTAAATTTCGTTAATAAGTAAAAACTAACAAGGTTACAAAATTAAATTAAAACCTTTACAGCTGTTTTCAAAAAATGTTTGTTTAATTAATTCTGGAAGCGGGCCGTTCTGACAACTGTTTGTTTTTCAAAACCTTTTACGCGCAGTGTAATTTTAAGGCTAACGAACTATTAAATAACTTAAAATCAATTGAATCAACCGTACTATAAGCGGGAATTTTCGAAAAATCATAGCGGCATTATTTCTGGAATTAGAAAATTGGACGACAAATCATTTGATATGTGTAAAATCGTTTTATATCTTCCCTGTTTCAAAATTGTGCATTGGCTTTAACTTCCGCTTCCGGGCCGACATTTATTTAAAAGCTTGTATGGCTACATTTTTAATAAACAAGATATTTTTGAAATTTGTAGTTTATTCTATTCTTATCTAAAGAGCATTCTCCTTCAGCACTCAACCTATGAGAACAAATTAAATACCATATAAAAAATATGCGTTATATAAAAAAATCAACTGGCTAAATAGAAATAGTAAACGCTAATATAGATATAATGAAACGCTATATAAGATATAAAACGCTATATAGAAATATAAATGCTGTTATGATAAGGTAATAAACTTTTATAGAAATTATAAGATACTGTATAAAAATAATAAATGCTATATATACATAATAGAACTCTACATGAAATGATTAACGCAATTATAGATATAATGAAATGTTAAGTATAATTATTTTATCTTGTAA
>JABXWE010015110.1:0-23899 GCA_014611495.1 Limonius californicus
AGAAGGCTTATCTTATGATGAATCCATGATTAAATATTTCGGTCTCCACGGATGCAAGCAATTCATCCGTGGCAAGCCAATCCGATTCGGATTCAAAATGTGGTGCCTCAACAGCAAAAACGGATATTTGTTAAATTTTGATATGTACCAGGGAAAAGACCCAAATTCTGATGATATCTGTGATAAAAGTATTGAAAAGGCAGCTGCACCCTTAGTAAGAATGATCAGAGAGATGCCTAATGACAAGAAAATACTACGGTATTTCGATAATTTGTTTACAAGTATGAGTTTGTTAAATTTTTTGCGTGAGAATGGATATGGAAGCACTGGAACTTTTAGAGAAAATCGCTTACCCAAAAATTGCCCTTTGCCTTCCAAAAATCGAATGCTGAAGGAAAACCAAAGAGGAGATTATTTTGCAACCATTGACAAGGAAACTGGTGTTATGGTAGCTCGATGAGTGGATAACGGTGTTGTTACCGTTGCATCCACTTGCCATGGCATACAACCTCTTGGTAATGCAAAACGATATTGTAGAAGTGAGAAGAAATCTATGCAAGTGCCAATGCCATCGTTGATACGACATTATAATAATAATATGGGTGGCACCGATTTGATGGATGAGAATATTAACAGGTTTAGGAGAGTATTAGAATAAAGAAATGGTGGTGGGTAATATTCACATGGTTGCTAGATGCAGCCATAGAAAATGCATGGATTTTATATAAAAATTCTGGAAATCCAATAACCCAAAAGAATTTCAGACGGGAAATCGCCAATCTTTATTTATCTAGATATGGAACACCTTCCCGTGGTGCTGGTAGACCTGCTACATCTTTATCCAGTGTCACTTTAAATAGAACTTCAGATGATTTGCGGTATGATGGACTAAACCATTTATTGGTACCGATTCCAAATAAGAAAAGACGACGCTGTGCTGGAGAAGGTTGTATATCCAGTATCAGAACAATGTGCAAAAAGTGTAATGTAGGACTGTGTATTGAATGCAACTTTGTTTATCACACTAACTAGTGATATTTGTATATGCTCCTGCAAAATGTAATATTTGTCTTTAAATAAAATAATTTCAGTTTACTTTAATTGTAGCAGCTGAAGCGCCTAGCGTTACTATATGGTAACACGAGTTTTTTTGAAAACTGGTCATAGAAAACAAAATTGTATTATATAATACATCTCCTTGTATGTTTAGTACCACAAATTTCAACAAAATACACAAAATATTTGAAAAAAAATAATTCGGGCGCTCATGGGTTAACGTGAGAAGGGGTTTCGCATAAGCGGTAGAAGTATACCTAAATAACACAGGGAAATTGGGCCAACCGTGGATCCTATTCATAAGATTTATATTATCAAAAATGTTAACGTTTTCGTGTAATGCCTATACAGGGCGTTTTATATACTCGGACACAAAGTCTTACAGAGGTTTATTGAGCTCGTTTAAAAACAGAAACGTTGATAATATCATGTCCAATTATCTCATTCTTGCCGAGATACAGGGCGCTAAACAGGCCCTTAAAATTTTGTAATGGCAAAAATCACCTCAGTTTTGATCTAATGAGGTAATAATTATAAGTAAATTGCCATATCAGACTGTTAGATACTCAACAATATAAAATGAATGGTTTTACACCGCAGGACTACGCAGTTATGATTTCTGTGTATGACTTTTGCAACGGTAATGTCCAAGAAGCTGTTAGAGAATATTGAAGACGATTTTCTAATGGACATCATCCTGATCGTAAGATATAAGCTGGGTGTTTCGAAGGTTTGCAGAAACAGGAACGGCACTCCCTCGTTTTCCAGGTCATATTGTCAGGGGGACCATAGTGAACATATCGAAACGAAGGGTCTTATCTGGTCCGACCACCTAAACCGTATGCCAGAAAGTAAATGGACCAAGAAATTTACGACTGGCAACCTCCACAGAGAAGAAAACGTGGGAGAACACCGCAAAGCTAGTATGAAGATGTGTTAGAAGCATTAAAAGCACGAGGCATGAGGCAGGACGTCTGGAACGTTAGACATGCTTGGGGAATGGGAAGCGAGAAACGGCGACAACCGTCACATAAGTTCGTATTATATATATATATACATGTATATACAGGGTGTATCAGAAGTAGGTACAAATATTAAACCTACAAAATATACAAACTAGAAAATACATTTCTTTGGCAATGGGACCCTTAAGATATGAGAAAATAAAAATTGAAAATTTGACCCAAATTGTTTGAGTACCACAGATAGAAGAAGATAGAAGTGCAGAAAAATTTCTCATCACCCAATTCCGTAGTTTATCAGTTCAGACAAGTTTTTACGTGTTTGCCACTTTTGATTTACTTTACAATTAGGTAATAACCTTCTACACCTTAAATGCATTTTCTATGTATCATCAGCAGTTCTCAAACAAAATTTTGTATTATTTTTTAATTTAAAAAAAATATACTTAATGATTTCCGAAAAATGAATAGTACCATTAAATTCTAGTTGAGCCAATCTATTACTGGTTTAAATATTTGTACCTATTTCTGATACACCCTGTATATATATATATATATATATATTTATATATATAGAACAGGAGATTAATGTAACAGACACAGTTCTTGATAATTCAACGATCACTAAGCGCATTTGGGACTATCGCAGAGTTTTGTTTGAAAAATAGCACCCAGAGGTGTTTCATCTGTACCATCCTCAATGCGTGCAAGCAATACATCCAGGAGATGCTGAACGATGGCTGGAGTTTTGCCGTTGGCTTCTTGATCAAGCTGCTGAAAACCCTGACTTCAATTCTTCTGTCAGATGAGGCCACATTTACTCGGAATGGAATTAATGGACACCATAACATGCATGTGTGGTCTGTAGCACACCACTCCATCGAGGATGGGAAGCACTATCATACCTCAATAATCGCGTTCCTGGCAGATGGATTAGATGTGCTAGACGCATTGCTTGGCCGCCCCGTCACCAGATTTTAAACTTTTGCATTTCTATCTTTGAAGCAACATGAAAGAGCTAGTCCACAGCGGTTAAGTAGCAACACGAAAATAATAGGTGGCTTGTATATATCAAAAATGACCAAAATATCATTGCTCCCGTTTATGACTCTCTTCTCCGTCGCTTGTATTATAATAGGTGGACTACATTTTGGACATTTAATTCACAATGAAATGGCAAGATAGCATCAGCATCCAGTTCCTTCGCATTTATTTGTTCAATGTGTTCTTTTGTTATATGCAAGTTGCGCTTATTCTGTTATAATAATATTATTTCTAAACAATTGTAGTTCAAAAATGGGTTTATGTATATATTTATAAAATAGAATGGTTTACCATGAATTGTTTTTAAATCAAAACCTACATGAATTTCAAGTACGAAATTAAATGTACAGCGACCGTTTAACTGTGTATATGGGCAAGGAAGGTCATTCGAACATGATACATTAACGTTTTACCTTCGAATACCCTCACGAACCTCCTGAGTCTTTCGCCCAGTAGATGAATCACTCTGTATATTGGCAACCAAGGTTTAACCAACATACAGCTTACAATGTTGTTAAAATACCTGCAGCGTTTCATGATTTGCATATATTGACTGCCGAGATTTAATCAATATACCGCTCAAAATGCTGGTAAAACATATCAAGCATTCTTTGTCTAAATAGGAATCGGTTATATTATTTAATATACATTGCTATAGAACATTTAACCAGTACAGCGCCTACGCAGTAGATTGAATACGCTATTTGGATAGTAGTTGAAGTATCAACGGGGCCCACTATTTGTTGGTGCATAACTAAAAACTCGCGAAACAACTGGAATTCACTATAGAAGACTCAAATGGATATACAATTAAAAATGAAAATCAATAGTTACTTAAAAAATTCCTTATTCCAGTTTCGACACTATACCGTAAAGTATCAAAGATGATAGCTCAACGTCCTTGTCGTTTTCTTATACAACTAATTCCCATGCTGCACTAAATCTCCTTAGAGAGAATTTTACTTCTGAACATAGTATCTTCACAGCACAGCTGGAACTGTTTCAGATTCCGCTTCGCGTTTAATTTAAATTCTATATCTGTGCCGTTATAATTAACAAACTGTATGCATGTAAACGAAAATGCATTCCTTGAAGATGCGAAGAAGTTGCCTGGCCGAGTTTGTCCAACGAATAGGCAGCAAAAGTTATGAAATGTGGAAGGCTGCATTAGCTAATTTAATTGCCCTTTTTCGCTGATAGATGCCGCATAAATGAAAAGCTCGGCAGAAACCAGTCATAAATGTAATAAAAGTAGACGGGGTGTACAAGAAAACCGATTTAATTTGCGGGTACTTACAGACGTGGAAATCAAACATTGCGAATCGGGTTTCAAGTGTCTAAGTTTCATTAATGATAGTTCATAAAGTAGACTGGATGGGGTCTAGCAATTAGCAAATTGCAGCAGCTAACGATGAAACAGTGTACGATGATAGCCCGAAGCATCGAATCGAGCACAGCAGCTCTCCATTGGGAACTCTCATCGATTCGAATACCGAAGTGCTTAGCTCATAATGGACTAATATATTACCTCTGAACCGCGATAGACGGATCTAGTGCCCCTACTTATAATTAGATTACACCTGTTATCGGTTTTATTGCCACGCTATTACGAGTTACATGAAGCAATTTATATTTAAATTAAGAATTCTTGAGATTAAAGTCCTTAATCTTGCTTTAACCGAGCCCGTGCTTAAACATGCCTTCCGCAATATTGTATTGTTTCGGATTTTTATTCAAAGCGCAGCGTATGTACAAAAGACGGCGAAATTGAAACGTCGAGTGAAACTCTGAGGAAGAAATAATGTTTAATTTACCGTTTCGCAAACTCGCTCAGAACGCTGACTTATAAAACTTCTGTTGACTTTTTATAATTGTTTTCAATAAATGGATTTGTGTTGTTCCTCTGAAATTTCCTGCGGAGTTTTGTTGAAATAGCTTTCGTGCCCTATCTCCTTAATGTGATTTTAATTTTAAAACCAAATAACTTAAATGCTGAAATGTAAGAAACGCCACGCTCTAAATGCTTGATAAAAACTAAATTTGCTCTTGGAGGAGCGGAGATTTAGACGTAATTAAATTATTTACGAACTTTTACTAATGGATGTCTTCATTTTGAAGTCGGAATTAAACCGCGCATTGTATTACATAAATGCTCTCCAGGTTTTAACAATTTCCATCCTTTTTGAGCACTTTTCGAGAACGTCTAAAATTATTGTCAAAGAATTATTTATTTCAACGTTATACATACAAGCCTTTGAGATGTGGATTTACCGAAGGATGTTGAGAATTCCTTGGACCGCAAGGGTAACGAACGAAGAAGTCTTAAATAGAATTGGAGCAGAAGTACAACTAGTCAAAATAGTAAAAAACAGGAAAGCGAAGTACTTTGAACACATAATGAGAAAATATAACCTGATGCAACTTATATTAGAAGGAAAAATAAATGGTAAAAGCGGCCAAGGAAGAAGAAAAAAGTCATGGTTTAAAAACATAAAAGAATGGACAGAGCAGAACACGGCAACTCTATTCCAAGCTACATACGACAGAACAGAATGTAATATGATAATTGCCAACCTCGTTTGAGACGGCACCGGAGAGAGAGATACATTAAAACTCTTTTAGATACTTATTATTAATTATCGTACATAGTAAGTAGTGCTAATATGAAATACGTAATAATTCCTAACCACATTAATGACATTAATATTATACAATATCCGCAGGGCTTTATATATAAACTGAACAAAGTGAACAAGGAACATAATGAAACCGACTTTCTCCCCCAAAACTCATTCTAGAAACAGACGGTGCAAACAAAATAATTTTAAGAAGTCTTAATCTACATCCTGACGTATACATAAATAATTTGAAGCTTTTGATTTCATTTAGAATTGTTTAATACGAATCTATGATGGGTATACAACCATTTAATCCATAAATACATACAAGTATTGCTTTTTTCCTTATTTCTGTTTAAATAAAGGCTCCTAAGAATTAATAGGGGAAAACACCGCACCCTCTTTGGTTTCCTAATACTACCGCCGCAAATAACCCCAAAAAAATTGCGTCCTCCAAATACCGCGCTGCG
Source organism: Limonius californicus (assembly GCA_014611495.1). Classification (NCBI taxonomy): domain Eukaryota; kingdom Metazoa; phylum Arthropoda; class Insecta; order Coleoptera; family Elateridae; genus Limonius; species Limonius californicus. The sequence continues at coordinate 6,151 of JABXWE010015110.1, forward strand.
TAAAATGTCGCGAACAAAAATTTCACTTACAATGTGGCTGTTAAAAATATCAATTTAATATAAAAGGAAGTTGTTAAAAGTAGTTAAAGCTACACAACATACAAACAGCAAGAGATCCTGTATATCTTTTCCTTTAACTGAATCAAACTGGTCAATGCTGCCTAGTTATGACAATAGTTAGTTGAGCTATCAGTTTTCTTATATTTTAAGTAAGTTGTTTTCAAATAACGAGAAACAGATTTGTTCTTAACCCTAGCAACCCCAAAACCGGGTCAAAAATGACCCAAGTTTCGAATTTTTTTGTTTCATTTTTTATACGATGCTGTTACATCTTTTCTAGATATGCTATTCCTATGCTGTCTGTCACCGTATGCTGTAAACAAATTTAAAAGAAAACCTGAAATTGTATATTAATTTTCCTGCGTGAAGGGTCAATTTTGACCCATTTCGGTATTTCGCGTATTGTTGTCAAATAATACTTTTTGCCTGTTCGTGCATGTAGCTGCAAGCTTGAAAAATTTGCAGGAATGTACAATTTTGTCGTTTGTATAATATAAAAGCAGGATTCAAAATTTACTTTCAGTTTGCTGTTACCATTTGATCATAATGGATCCAAATAAAATTCCGTTGACTGACGAGCAACTTGCTAGGCTTTTAGAAGAAAGTGATTATAGTGAGGATGACGTTCCTGAAATACCTATGTAGCGAAGTAGACAGTAATGAAGTTGAGAACATCTGTGATAGTGAATATGTAAGTGAAGTTTCCGATTCTGAAGATTTGGATGATGAACTCGTTGCTGGAGCAAATAATCAGAAAATAGATGGGAGAACATGGACATATGTGTCGGATCAATAAAAAATCTAAACAAGTGAATATACTTCGTGAAAAGGAAGGATTTCCGCAATGCGGTATGAATGCACAGTCTGTTCTTGATGCATTTTCGCTTTTTATTTAAGTGACATTATAGAAATTCTAGTTCGGTACACCAACGAGAAGGCTCGTGCATCAGTAGAAGATTACAATAGCAAACTGCAGGATAACCGACAAATGAAAATTTGGAAAGAAGTTGACGCTGTAGAAATAAAAGCTTGTATAGGTTTGCTTATTTTAGCCGCCCGTTTTCATGAATCTAAAGAAAGCAGCTGTTATGAGCAGAAATAAATTCAGTGAAATTATGAGATTTATAAGGTTCGATGTCTCCTCGGCTAGAGCGGAGAGGCGAGAAAATGACAAACTAGCGCCTATCCGCGACGTTACTGATATACTCGTAGATAATTGCCGAAAATCATACAAAGCGTCTAGCTGTGGAACTATTAATCAGCAACTTATGAAATTCAGAGGCAGATGTCCATTCAAAATCTATATGCCCGATAAGCCAGGAAAGTATGGACTTAGAATTTGGACCCTGTGTGATACAAAAAATTATTATTGTTGCAATTTTCAAGGGTATCTCAGACAAGTTGGCAGCACACCACCACAAGGTCAAAGTTCGAGGGTTGTAAAGACTTTGAGCTACTTTTGGAAAGGCAACGGAAGGAATATTACAGCTGATAACTTTCTTTTAAGTCTTCCTTTGGCCGATGAATTCCTAAACAATGAACTTACGTTACTAGGGACGATTCTAAAAAATAGGAAAGGTATTCCGAGGGGTTTACTCTATATATCAGATAGTTTTATTTTCTTCGATATATTTATTTATCAAAACCTTAACGTTAGTGTCTTACGTGTCTAAGCCCAAACCAAAAAAGCATGTTGTTTTTGCTAGCAAGTATGCACCACGAACACGAAATTGCTGGCAGTGAATTGAAGTACAAACCAGAAATTATTTCCTTTTATAATGAAACCAAAAATGGAGTGGACGCACTTGACAGAATAGGTAGACACTATTCGTGCAGACGCACTACTACAAGGTGGCCTTTTGCCCTTTTCATGCATTATATTAATGTTTCAGCATACAATGCTTTTGTTATCTGGCTAAAGAAGAACCCTAGCTATGCAAGCAAACTAGATATGACGTTAAAAAGAAAAATTTTTCTTGAAGACTTGAAATGACTAAAGAAAATATAGAAACAAGAGCAATAAAAAACGAAGAAGATGGAAGAGGAGGAACTTCGGCAGTAAGAAGCGCAATCCAAGCTACAGGAAGGATGTTGCAGAAAAAAAAACAGTAAACGTGCAAGACAGAAAACGTGGACGTTGTCATATGTGCATCCAAAATGATAGTAAATATAATAACAATTGTCAAGTGTGCACAAACTTTGTTTGTCGTTCGCATTCAATTGTTAAAAAAAAGTATTCCATGTAATACATGCCAGGATATTGAGGTAGAATAGATTTTAGTGTCAAATGTAGATATTTAAAAGTAGTCAAAAATGACCCATTTTGGTATCCGGCGTTCTCTCAATTATGTGGGCTTGCTAGGGTTAATATTAGTAAATCACGCGGAAATACGGTTGCAACCGACTATTTACCACGATGGTTAGCCAATTATTGTTCCTAACATAGAAGACATTGACCGATATATAATTTCCTAGTAACGTCAATTATTGACATTAATATATGCCAAGCTGCAGGTGACTATCTTCTTGTTTATAGAGGTTGTTCATTTAATATTACTGTGGTGCTGCTGATTTTGTTGAAATGAAATTATTCGAAGCAAAGGCTGTGATGAAATACCTTTTTAAAAAAGGTTTATCGCCGCAGGAAATTTATAATGACATGTTAGGAGTGTTGCGTGATTCTACCACGTCATATTAAGTAACTAATAATTGGTACCGGGATTTCAAATTGGGAAGGAAGTTGTGTCAACATGCACCATGTGCTGCATCACCAAACACTGTTGTCACTCAAGAAAATATTGACGTGTTCCATGATATGGTAACAAGTGATGGGAGAAGTGTAATAAATATGAAGCTTTTCCGTTGGAAGCTTTGAGAAAATTTTGCACGAGGAATTGGTTCTGAAAAAAGCCACGATGGATTCCGAAAATGTTGTCACCTGATCAGAAACGGTTCAGGTTGCTAACGGTTACAAGCAATTTGATATTAATGGAAACGGATTTGGGTGGATTTTTGGAAAGATTTGTAACTGTAGATCAAACCTGGGTTCATCACTTTGAGCGATAGTCAAAATAGTAGATAGAGTACGCAATGGCGGCATCGTGGTTGCCACAATGATTATGTTAATTTTCTTTATATAGAATTCCAAAATCACAGTACGCAGATAAACTAAATACATAGTATTGATAAGATATTTAAATCTATTTTTAAGAAATTTCCTCTGAAGTTAAGGTTAGTTCCAGGAAACCATTACACGATTTGGTGACGCAGAACTTTTTCACACCGCTGTTGTATATAGAGTAGTGCATGAATAATTACGGAACTATGTGCATTCAATTTCATATGATATGATGAATTAACATTCTTTCAAACGCATCTTTATATTTGGAAGTTATTACCTTACTATGCTGTTGGTTTTCTTAGACATACCGGTCTAAACCATACAGTAAATGTACTGAAATAAAATTATATATGGATAAGTTACAGTAGTCAAATAAATGTTTATTTTACCATCACGTTTACCGAGAAACCTAAATGTGTAACTTGTTTTAGATACACTTTCAAAGTCTAATTATGAACTACTAACTGTTAAGCTGCACCAATTGTTTCATACCAAATTCAAGAAGTTTTGACACAACAAGCGTATGATGAGGTTAGCTGCTTGTTTACCCTCCTAGCGAGCCCGAGCTCAAATTGTGTTAAAAATGATACCTAATATTAATTTCTCGCACATCAGAGTATGCTTAAAGTAGACACTAATTCAATGCGGTAGCATAAATAAATAGCCAAAAGAATAGCACTCAGAAATTTCTGGCTGAGGTACAGAAACAAACTCATTGACATGCATAATGTTTGTGTATGTCTTTTATTTTTAGTAGCTTCATAGTGAAAATGAAAGCATCACTGAATATAATCTTCTGGGATGTCATTTTGTCGTTATACCGTATACCCTAAGATCTGAAAAACATACAGCAAACATTATAACTTACTTTATAAAAATTTAACAATTATTAAACGTCTGTGTAGGGGCGGGGATGGCTCAGTAGTAGAAGAGCCAAGCTTTGGATGTAATAGCCCAAACGCTTCCCGGTTCGAATTTCTTCAGGGTCGGAATTTTTTCTAATTCCCTGGATGATCGGTACTGGGTCTCGGTCTCCAACTGCCATTGGTGATCAAAGTAATGGCACTCCTCGTGTTACGATCGCAATAGGGAAGTAACAAGATCATATACACAAAATACACAACACACAGCAGGTTAAGCATGGTTACGCACCAACACAGTAACCCACAGAGTCGGTCCCTCTTGTACATTGCACAAACTAACTTAGCCTTGTCTCACACCAAAAACGATAGGCCTCTAAGGCCTGTGAAAGCTTCATAATAAATAAATGTCTTTATATTCAGAATGTAAGAAAATTATACGGAATTTGGAATTATTGCATTTTTCAATCTTAGTAGTTCAACGTACTTCCTATTTTATTAAATTATTATATAGTGAACTCTTATATTCATTTATTTATTTTATTTTAATTTTATTTTTCCAAACAATTTACAATTCTTTTGGAACCAAGACGCTATTGATTTGCTTTACCTTCGTATTCAGTCTATAGTTTTGGTATGAATTTCATTTAATTTCATTGTTTGTATGCAAATCTTTGATAGTAAAATCAACACCCATTAAAGTCTTCTGTAAGTGACACTGTAAACGTTAATGTCTGCAGTTGTGAGTAACTCGAATTACTCCCGAATAGTTCTGCGAGCTCTTAAAGTTTTTCCATGGAACGACATAAGTTTATTAGTTCTTGAAGTACCTGCAAAATGCTCTTGAAATTCTTGTACTCGCACTTAGAATTTTTAGCGCCCATTTATATTGTTTATCTAACTATAATGTAGAATTTAATTCTTGCGAATGGTGGAGCAAGGAAAACAATTCGACTCTCGGTGCTGAAGCCAGACGATTCTATATTATTTCATTCAATCAGTTGATAGATACCAAGGTACCGAAATAGAAATTATACGAAAAAGTTGTTCAGGATACCAAAATATTAATATCCAGATAGACACGCTAAAATGTAGGGGTTACGACTTTCGTGAAAATTTCTTGAAATAGTTTGTACTTGGCAGACATAAACAGTTAATTTGATGATCAACGGAGAATAGGATTTTTTCAAAGTTTCTCGCAATTTTAATAAATACTAGTTTATAACTTACTCCAAAGTATGTAGATATTACACCATCAAGAATTCCTTGAAATTATGGATACATTAGAAGTGCGGAGTATGTACCATACACTTTGCTTGATATGAGGATGGTTCTTCAATGATTCTACGTAACATAGAAGGCATTGACCGACAAAAGAATATCTTTCTCCTAGGAACGTCAGGTGTAGATATTAGTATATGCCAGTTACGGGAGTCTATAGCCTTATTTATACAACCTATACATTTGAGAGTACTGTAGTGCCCCCCACGGAAGTTCCATGTGAATTTATCTCCCGGAAAGATAATGACAGCAATGTTTTGGGATTCTGAGAGGGTTCTTGTTGCTTATTTTCCACGTGCTCACATAATAACTATTACACAAAACCCATACTAAAAGTTAGTGAGGCTTTAAAGCAAAAAAGGGGTGGTAAATTGGAACGCGGCGTTCTTTTCCACCAAGACAACGCTCCCGTTCACAAAAGCTGCGTTTCTATGGCTACTATCCACAATGCTAGATTTGAAATTTTAGAACAACCGCAATATTCGCCAGACCTAGCTCCCATCGACTTCATCTGTTCCTCAAATTAAAAGAATATCTTCGGGAAACTAATTTTTCGGACGATGGTGATGGCTGCTGTAAGTGTCTGGTGTGCAGTGCAGGGCAAAGATTTTTTTACAGGCATTACGGCTCTGCACCATCGTTATACTAAGTGTGTTAACCTTTTAGGGGATTATGTTGAAAAATAAAGTTGTTTCAAATTTCTAAGTAATTTGCTGTAGTATCAGGAACGATAAATGGTGAACCACCCTCGCATAACTATACCAGACGTTATCCAACTAGAAAACCACCATCTAAAAAATTGGTGTTCTTCAGTTATAAAAATTCTGACAGCAAATGTATTTTATATCTATAATGTTAGTATAGTGCACCAATTGCATGAAAATAACCTACAGATGAGCTTGCAATTTCGTATCTTCTTTCAGAATGAACTTCTTTAACATCAACCTTCTTTAAATTGTGTATGTTTTGAAATGAGGCAAAATTCTCAAGCAATATTGAAGTCTCACTTTTACGTTCAAGAGAATCCATACTGGTGAATTTTGACAAAAGATTTGCATTTTCACACCTACAAGATCCAAATCTAAGCTTAAATATCATCAACAGCGTCGTGTGCTTGCGATTGGAGGCGTGAAGAAGGAGGCCATTCTTCGAAGAAAATTTTGTTCAGTGATGATGTTCATTTTCACCGTAGTGGATTTGTAAAAAACATAATTGCCGTATTTCGGGATTGGAAAATCCAAGAGATTTCCGAAAAACAAATTCATTCTCGAAAAGTTACTGTTTGCCGTGGCTTGTGTTTAGGAAGCATAATTTGCCCCTAATTTTTAAAAGATGATGCGGAAAATGCTGTCTTAATTAATTCCGCATCGAAGGTTGACAACGGACATTTAGTGGGACTAATTGGAAGATATTGACTGTTATGTATGAGAGATAGTAGATAGACTAATGTAAACAAATATTAGTTGTTGACAAGTATAAATATAGTAAAAGTGTCATTTATGATACGATTTCGTTTTTCATACGATAATTCACGATAAATACACGATAAATACACAATATGGGTATTGGGGGTCTTTGATTCCAACAAGGCGGTGCCACCAGCCACACAACCGCGGAAATAATCTCAAAACTGGGCAGTCCATTTCTAGGCCGCGTCATCATACCGAACGACGACATCAGTTGGCCGCCGAGATCATGAGATTTAACTACTTTCGATTTCTTTCTTTGGAGTAATTTGAAGAGTAAAGTCAATGGGAGCAAACAAAACACGATTGCAGAGCTGAAACAGGAGATAGGATGCAATATAGCAGGCATTCAGCCCGCTTTGTGTCACCATGTAATCGAAATATATGATAAGTTCATTACGTCATGCGGTGGCCATTTGTACCGTATAATCTTTCATACATAATTGTATTAAATTGTACTAAAATACTGGGTACAAAATTACATGATTTTAAAATTTTGCCCTGTTTAATTCCTTTACATGGAAGCCCAAATTGAATCACACATTATTTGTTACTGCTAAGACACTTAATAAGATGGAATATGTGAAGCGCAGTATATCTATCTAGTAATATCATAAGGGAAGAATAACTAAGCGCTTTCAAAAGAAAATCAATTTATACGTAGATTATGAGAAGCTAAATTTAGTGTAACCAAGGTTCCTCTTTTATTTTCTATTTAATTTTAAAATTATTACTAACGGGGCATATACGAAAAACATTCTTGTTCGTGGTCAACACTAATATGCTTTTACTTTCTTTATTATGCCTTCTCTTCTTTGGTCAACATTGTAGTTGTATTATTTGTTAGAGGTGCTTTTTGAGAAAAATCTTTCGTATTGGACAGAATCGCAGAATCGTCAATTACCGATGAGTACATTTTTCCCAGATGTTTCGTCATCATCAAATGAGGACGAGCACGATGACACTGGCAAGACTCCTTGATAAGTTTTTAATTTTTTATTTCATGTGTTATAGGCACATTGTTTGATGCATCTGAATTGGAAAACTTTTATGAGCGTTACAAGAGATCTTTACCAGATTCTCATCCTATTCGCATCGTCGCTGAATTGCAGGACATGAACTCCAAGTTTCGGAAAAATGCTATCGATAAGGCCAATTTTTGTCAATTTCAATATAAGAAACCTCGGTTGTTATTCGCTGTAACTACCGCGTACGGGGTTTTTATTACTACCTCCGAGGAGTACTTTTGTAGGTCGGCTATTCATGACATTAGAGCGTTACAGCCGCGACATCGAGTTTCATTGTTAGTCCCGACTATTCAGCATTGGTGGAACGCGAAAAGCAAAGCGATGATGTTAGCTTTCTTGGAGCATTTTATCTATGATATGAAGTGTTTGGCTGCTAGTCAACAATTTCGTTCGGCTATAAAGCGCTTTGGCATGGTGGTTATCAAAGAATCATTGAAAGCATTACGAACGAAACTGATGACGTCAACCAAAAATATAAATGGTCAAACCACACCCGGTATCTTTGGTCTACGTATAGAAAACACTTTGAATATACCCAGCCACATACATGTGAGTTTAGCGGAGATTATTGGTAAAACGATACATCCGTCAAAATGGAAGAAGTTGATAGTAGCGTCATACATGCAAGCAGCTTTAATGATTTCGGAGAAAGGGTTTAAAATTACCAAAAGTGGTTTTAGTTTAGACTTTAACGTAGGGTCCTTAGCATACATGAAAGTCGCCGAAATTGATAGAGTGCCAAAACGGTCTTTCGGCTTTGACCAACTGACGGAATTTAAAAACAGTAAGAAAGTTCAGTCATCTTCAAGTGACCAGTAGCGCCCGTGACAAGAAGTCTGATACATCCATGTGGTAGTTATGCATTTGGTTGTATTGAAATGTGTATTCTTCAATTTCTTTAAGTTTATTGTATTAGGATTACTTCAAGTTTAACTGCAAATCCAATATAAGTTGGTGAATTAAAAATGATCTTTATTATTTCTTAATACCTTACTCGTAAATTGAGATGTGTATTATATTAGTAACACTTAAGTTTTTCAAAAATAAAATGCAAAAAATTCTATGTTTATATTTATAACCTTGTGTGCATAATCAACAATTAATTATGTTTCATACATGGTGTTATCATTTCCAATGTCCCAGATGGTTGCAAGGATTGCGAAATCTGTGAATTTTTATTTTTGCTGAAGTCAATCGAAACTTTCACGAAGCCGAAAGAATATTTAATGAACGTTTTCCCGACCGTGCTATTTCGAGGACGTATTTAAGAGAACTTGTATAAAAATTTATTACCACTAGAAGTGTGCCAAAGAGGAAAACCCTGGACGACTCGCAATTTCAGTAGACAAACAAATTCAGATAGTCAGTGAAATGGTAGTACATTCTGAGCAATCAACTTCATATGTAGCTGCGATATGTGATGTATCGGCGACCACTGTTGAAAAGTTTTTAAAACGGTAAGTTCCATCCCTACAAAATGAAGACTTTACACCAGTTGATTGAAGATGATCCTGATAGACGCCTTGAATTTTGTGAGGTCATGACCCAAACCATTGCAAGAAACGCATCCTATCTTCGCAATATCTATTTTAGTGGCGAATACACATTTTCTTAAATGGGTTTTTGTTAACAGACAAAACAAAAGATATTGGTGCGATAAAAATCCCCATGTTTTCGGGGAAGGTCACACCCATTTACAGGAAAAATTGAATGTGTGGATAGGAATACTTCGCGACCATATCGTAGGTCCCTTACTTATCGACGGAAACCTTACAGGGGAATTGTAGTTGAACATGCTGGAAAATCTCATCCATCCGGTAATAGTTGAAATTGCTGAAAATAATCCAAACAAATTTGACATGGATATAATATTCCAGCAAGATGGCGCTCCTCCGCGTTTTAGCAGACAACTTCGCAATTATCTCGATGCAACGTATCTTTGACGATGGATTAGTCATTGTGGTCCAACAGAATGGCCTCCGCAATCCCCTGACCTGACTCCGTTGGACTTCTTTGTGGAGGTATCTTAAATCGAAAGTTTTTCAAACAGAACCCGATTTCCTTTTGGATTTACGACGTAAAATAACAGGCTTGTGAAAATATAGGAGTTGAAACTTCTCAGAAAGTACGGGAAGAGATATTAAATAGGTTTTTCTATTGCCAAGAAGTTCAAGGAGCACACTTTGAACATTTATTAAAATAGTATTACTATTCAGTTTTGTTGTATAAAAGGTCTTTTGTGGTTTAGAATCTTTTTGTTCATTCTACAATGGTGAACATTTCCGAAGCATACCTTTTTGCTTTAATTCTTAGTTTTTTCCATAAACTTGATATTTTCAATCAACAGTCACTTTTTTCTGGATGAATATTTTTTTTATGAAACTCATAGGCTAGACGGAGACCCCCATTGCTATTTAACAAAATAGTTCTAGATGGCGCCCTGCCGTCATTTTGAAAGCTATAAAATTCAAATATATACTGGAAAGTAGAATTTAGCCTCTCATTAAAGCACACCAAATTGTGTGAAGAAATATCAAGTCGTTCAAAAGTTAGTAGGGAGGAGGACATTTTATGACCGCCCTGTATATATAAAGGTCTAGATACAAAAAGGTGTGAAAGTTTTTATATCCAGGTTGTTACACGAAGTGATGTCATCGTTTTAGGGGTATATTCTACGTACCAAATTAGAAAAAAATGTATATAAACATTTCTTCGGAAATGCTCCCCAAAAAAAGTTGAAAGTTTCACAAATAATGTAAATAATGTAGCTATATTTTTTTATTATTATAGTTCAACACTTAACAACTAATAATCATAATAGTTGCTCAAAGTTGCTTCCGTTAACCCTGATACAAGCATCCGTACGCGTTCGAATATTGTAGTGTTGTCTCGAATGGTTGCGCAACTTTGTTCAATCCCATGTCGCAATTCAGTTACGCTACGTTCGTTTAGTTCACCATAATTTACAATTGACTCCAAGTAATAGGTCAACCTATACATCATAATGGAAAAGCATTATCTACGTAATTTCTTGGTTGACGAATTAGGTAGGCGGGAGTACCATCATGCATAACCACATATGATATTGTAGCATGAAAGGCACATTTTCTAACAAGTTTGGCAAAATTCCTACAAATTAACATAATTTAGCTCATTCAATTGCGGAAATAAAGTAACGCGCCCAATTAAGAAATCACCAATAACGCCACACCAGACGTTAATCAAAAACCATTGCTAGTGAAAATTCACTCATGGGGATGTTTATCTGACGAAACATAAGATGCATGTCTGCGTACTCCTCTTTCGTTAATTGATAGGCGGCATTAACTATTAATAATTCATTCCAAAGTAATCCTAATTGTGAGTATGAAACTAATACTATTCGAAGAAATGTCGTTTTATTGTGAAACTTTATTTGTCCTGAACTTTCTTGGAGAGCATTTCCGACCAAATGCTTATATGGAATGGTTTATTATTTTGGGCCGTAGAATATACCCCTAAAAGAGTGTCATCACTTCATGTGTTACACCCTATATATACGCCATTAACCAATGCCCATGTAATATTTATTTGTATTTATTCATATTTACTTATATTTATGTATGCATTATAAAGCTATTTACCTTCAAATATATGATGATACTTGATTTAATTATCGTAGAACTCCATTTTTCTTATTCGTTGAGTGCTTTATCTTTTATAAGACGTTACAACCTGCCCTCCTATATCTGTATTGCGCGTGTAATAAAGTGGCGGAGATGTAGACGACTCACAGCTTAAGGTGGGCTCAGAACTACCGGAAGTGTAAATACTTCTACTATATAGAATTTACCTCGCTAGTTTACCACTGCATTTAAAATCCATAGTTCCAATACGAGGAATTGAACCCCAGACCTTTAGCGAAGATGTCAACGCGCTAACCTCTAGTCGTCTCAAAACTCCATTAAACATTATATTTATGTCGTATTTATGTCAAACATATCGAATATAGTTAGAACTCAGTTTGTAATTTTAATTATCTCCTAATGATATTCTTAAGAACGCTTACCGGTAAAGCTATTAACTGTGAAATTAATTAGACAGCTACTTACTACCGAGTTCTAATTTCTAGTTTCAAGCGCAGTGCGGAACCGAAAATGTAGAAAATGTATATTAAACGGAATAAAATTGGTGGAGAAGGAAAGGTGTTTCTGAGATTTTTAATTTAACTGCACTTATGCTGATATAGAAACTTTAAAATTATGCTACACAACTTAATAGGGGTTAAATTTTAACTGCTTACGTATAATTAATACATTTTCGCGTGGTGTACCCGAAGCAACTGCAATTTACCAAGCTTACAAAAAGAAGGGAATAAAAACGCAAATTACTCATTAAATTGAACTTTCAGGAAATTACATCTCATGAACGCTTTATACATTTTATACAACATTATTGTTTTCTGTTTTCAGCACCTTCTGTATGTAGAAACACTTTTTTCTGTATACCTTCATGGGAATTTACCTTACCTATTTTATTATTTCAGAGAATAAAACTGCAAGCATGTATATTAAACCTTTCGTACTGAACTCTGTGTGTGTAGATTTACGTTAAATAAATTTGTATTCAGATAACAAAGCGCTGAATTATGTTAATAAAAACAATAGAAAAATATGACGTAATTGGATATTGCTAAGCATTAATAGTGACGCGATTGTGAAACAGATAAATTTGTAAAGTAGATCACATTTAAAATTGTTTTCGTAATCAACGACAATGTCAAACCAATTTGTAAATGTTTACAGTTGGATTATTTTATAACTGAATTCGCAAAGTAAATAGTTAATTGATTCTTGAACAGACAAAGAAATCAAAAGCTTCATTTCATATCGATTATAGGTAAGCGAGAACTCTTGGAATGTATGCACGTATGTTAAATTTATCCTCAGACTTAAAGCGTTACTCTTGTGGATTACTACAATAGAAAGCAGAAAAAGAGAAACTGAATGCTATAAATCCTCAGTAACACCTAAATACATGAGACAAAATTGATTTATTTTACACAACCTTTACCCGACTGAATTCCCTTACAAAAAGCTTTACTGTCACCTTCAGTTCTACATTGTTTTGGTTTTCTAAACTCTGTAACATTTTATATTAAAATTCAATATGAAGGTATCCAGAGGATCAGAAGTATTGTACTGAGTCGCTAAATAGTTGTTTTTTGATTGTTTGAAGGATAAACATAGAATAATAATATCGTGTGTCTTATGTCATTGAAGTTTGTCCAAAGAATGTTCATCTAGTTTGAGTGATTCTGTCATGTACGAATTATTCGATAAAATCAGATAGCTAGAAGCCTAGATCGGCTTAAAATATCATTTATTCAGAGAAATTGTAACTGTAAATCATTGTTTATCAATCGAGGTTTCCCGGATACGTAAGTTCCGCGAGAAATCGCTAGGGTTCTGCGAGAAATCATGATGAATAGGCAGTTTTTCCAAGTTGACTAGTTAACAGATCTTACCAAAAGGGATCGCCTGGAGGAACTGTATTGCCATTCTTACTAATAGTGCATCATCCATGGTTAACTACACAAGAGGATTTTTCATGTAAAACAAGAAAATGGTGACGTCTCAAGACACCAATTCCTTCTCGGAGAGGTATCGATTTCAGAATTAAAATTATTGATGATACTACAAAAATGGTTAACTTTATTAATCAAATACAATTGATTGGAGACGGTAGTTTAAGCAAATTAGCTTTCGAAAAACCCCTTACCACCACGGTATTTAGAACACCTAAATAAGAATACATTAGACTAACTTCTCTGTTATGTCTCAAAACCGTTTTCAAATAGGTGTCAGCTTCTATGAGCAGCATGAGTGTACTACAATGGCTAATTGCTTATCTCCATTCGTTACAAACATTTTGATCATTACGAAATTGAAGTTAAAAATAATGCATATTACTTCTCCAGAATATGGCTGAGGTATGTGGATAACATTTTTGCTGTTTTCGATACCACTAACAACAACATCGATGACTTCGTACATCAACTGAATAACAAATTTCAGTCAAAAATATTCACGTATGCAGAAAAAACAGCGGACAGTTACCGTTTCTTGATGTATTAGTTATTAGAAATAGTTGTAAAGGATTAGAATTCGACGTTTACAGGAAATAAACCAATGTTAATACATTGACCAGTGACAAAAATCATTGTTTCAACATGAAACGGGGTTTTTTATTTTTTGGTCTGTAAACTACTTACCTTTGCATTAAATCCAATTCGATATCGGAATAAATACCGGTACATAAAAATATTGGTTACTCTTGAGACGTTATTGATAATTTAATTAGAAAACATAAGCTAAGATTACATGTGCGCAATTCTACGCCTTTAAAATATTCCCACATTGAAGAAAACACCAGAAGTTTCATCAAAATTCGGCTCCATTTATTAACTAACCAATGGCCTTGGCAAAATATGCAAATCCAAAATTGTATTTTATCGGAACTGGTTAAGAAACCCTAAAAATAAAGTAAAAACATTAGAAAAATCGGGGATTTACGGAACTGACTGACTGTGATACAAAATATATAGGGCAAACTGAACGTAATATTGAAGTTAGGTTTAAAGGACATGTACCTATCTCACTTAGAAAATCATACGTTTGATAAATTAAATGGTTAGTGGTATAGAACTAGAAGTTGGTAAAGTTGGTAAAGAAAGTATCTTCAATATAAGAATAAAATTGGTATGGCACCATTCATATTTTCAAAAATAGGGGGTTCTCTTAAATTCAGATAACGAGCCAGTACCTAACCCAGATTTAATTCATTTGTTGAAAATACTTCCTTAATCCATTAAGCCTAACGAACACTAACGGGAATTTAGTATGTAAGCCTTTGATAGACGATTAGTATTGAACTTCCAATTGTCGACTAAGTGAAGGAATTATTTCCAGTGGTATCCCTCAGCCAAGTTACGATAGTTAGTAAGTTCCTACTGAAAATGGTAGCTTAGCTGCCGCAATAGGAAATTAGGAGTTCTAAATATCGTAGTGATAAGGAGTTTTTCTAAAGTTTATTTATTATGCAAAGACCAGTTCACTCCAGAATATTTAAAATGCAGTTTCAAAATCTGGGCAAAGAGCACGTTAATCTTTTGCTACATATAGAAATCCGGAGGCTGAGCCGAAGAAGAGTTTTAAATAGAGGGTTACAGTGAAAATATGAATTGCAGATATTTTGCCAAGTGCATTGAAGATGAAAAGTGGTTGCTGAATCTGATCAAGATGGGAGAGGTTTTTCAACATATGAATCAAATAAATAAGTTACAGTAAAGCTCTGGAGAAAATGTATCGACTTTAAGTGACAGGATTCGTAGATTTAAAAAAGAATCTTAAGAAAAGTCATATTACAAAGAGGAATCTCGATTATATTAGTGGTAGGATTTACAAATAAAGAAGGATCAGCAAATTTAAAGTTTTATTGAAATCCAGTTGGAAGAACTGTTAATCAAAATTGAACTCTAGTTTCTTTCCCTTTTATCACAAATGAGGGAACTATACCCTAAATATTCTGCTTATACTGAGAACTTTAAGAGAAGGAGAAGAACTTTGCGGGTTGTAATCTTATTGTAAACTCAAGATTAGGTTTAGTAGTCTATCCCTGGACAAGCTTCGGATTTTTGTGAAAGAAGACTCTCCTGCCATTCATAGGAAAGCAGGATATATACGTGATACATTACGCGTGGTGAGGTGAGGTGGTGTGTGAATGTTGCTCCGTTTAATGAACCAAAGTTAGTGAGTAATTATTCAACATTAAACTAAAATTTTATAACTGTATCTGCGAATATGTCTATTGTCAAAGACTGCAATGTTTGCAAGTTAAATTTGGGCAATGAAAAATATATTAAATGCGATTTTTGTGTTCTGCCAATACATGCTTCATGTGCCGGTGTAACACGCGCTGAGGCGACCTGCCTTCTCGCAGCTAGTCGGTCAATAAGTTATCGCTGTCAGGAATGCAAACAAAAAAGTTGCGAAATTGCGGAATTAAAAGAGTTAATTATGAAACTTAGTAGTGAAATTTCTGAGCTAAAGGACAAATCAGCTAACCACGTAACTACATCCCCCGAATTAACCGAAGTACTAATTGCTGAAATTAAGGAGCGTAATTTAAGAGCGTGCAATGTGATAGCTTATAATGTCGAAGAATCGACTGCCGCAACTTCTGAAAATCGTGTAGTTGATGACACCAACAAAATCAATAACGTAATTGCAGATTTAACACTCGCTGCAAATGTTGAGGTCAAGCGCATTATTAGATTAGGAAAACCTGTCGCAGGGAAAAACAGGCCCGTTAAAATAATCTTCTCCAGCGAAAGCGATGCACGTGAAGTACTTAAAAACAAAAATAATATACCTACAACCAACCGCATTAAATTAAACACAGATCAAACAATTATGCAACGAGATTTTCTAAATTCTCTCAGAACTCAACTTTCTGAACGAATACAAAATGGAGAAAGTGAACTAACTATAAAATATGTTCATGGCTCTCCTAAAATTGTTAACAAATCGCAGTCAAAAAACCTAATGTAAATAACTCTACAAATAAACGTTTCGATAATTTTTCTATAGGTCACCTAAATGTTCGTTCCTTAAATTCATCTTTTCATTATTTTTCCGAGTTTGCATCTGAGAAAGAATTTGATATTATTGCTATAACCGAAACTTGGTTAAATGCAAACTTTTCTTCTTCATATATTCAGCTGCCCAATTATGAATTAGTCAGAGCTGATAGATCTACACGAGGTGGGGGTGTATGCTTTTATATCAAATCCAACATTAAATGGAAAGAAGTCGAGCTTGATTTTTTAAATAGTAAAAACTTAGAGCAATTATGGATAATCATCAATGTTAATAAGCAAAAAGTGGCTATGGGTGTAGTGTACAAACCTCCAAATACACCAAACAGTTACCTAGACGATCTTGAATCGGCACTCGCCCATTTATCGCTGGAAGTTGATCAAATCATACTTGTTGGAGATACAAATATTGACTTTCTATCAAGTAAAAATAACCTGCGTTATTTTACGAAAATATTCGACACTTTTAATCTGCATCAAATTATAACAGAACCTACAAGAATTACAGCGACCACGCATACACTATTAGATGTCATATGTATAAACAAAGCTACTACACCTATACGTCATGGGGTTCTGGATGTCGATAATATTTCGGACCATCGATTAGTCTTCTGCGATTTTAATTTTACTACACCAAAACCTGAACCAACTAAGCTTCAGTTTAGGGATTTTAGTCACTTTAACTTGAATGACTTTATATTTGATGCGAGACGAATGGACTGGCATAACGTGAGCCAAATTGATAATATTGACGACAAGATTAACTATCTCAATAACATAATTATAATTCTCTTTGATATACATGCTCCTTTGAAGACAATATACACTCGCAATAGACCTTGTAAGCCCTATATCACCGATACAATTAAACAAATAATCGCGCTAAAAAACAAAGCATACCAGAGGTTTAAATCAACAAAGAAAGATGAACATAGGAAGTATTACATAGATCTAAAGAATTATCTTTCAATGGCAATAAAGAAAGAAAAAAAGGCCTATATAAATCAACAACTAACCAGAAACAAAAATAATCCAAACAAAACCTGGAAACTTTTTGAATCATGGAATATACACAAAAAACCAAAGAATGCGATAGCTGAAGAGATTAGAGACGTAAATTCCATGAACGATTATTTTGCAAATGTAGCCAACGCGAGTGAAATAGACGAGAATGCATTGTCATTTTATATGAATAACTATAAACCAGGAATAGACAATGATTTAACTTTCAGTACAGTAAATTGCACAGAAGTTGAAGATATTGTTACTAAACTAAAATCCGATGCAATGGG
>JABXWE010015111.1:0-11843 GCA_014611495.1 Limonius californicus
GAATGGCTGGTGACGTTGTTTAATAGGTTGTATTTTCAATCTTAAGTAATGTTGGCCCGATTTTGGGCTTTAGGAAATTCAAATTCAAAAAGCTGTAATATGTTTACTTAAGTTGATATTCATTTATTTTGTAAACCACCGGCATTTGCGGTCGGTTTAGATGAGGTTTATTTATTTATTTGAGGTTAACCACATGTTTCGTTTAGGTAAGCTTTTCTTAAATAATTTGTTGTTAAATTGCTAATTCTGATTGTTCTTATTACAGTCTGAGGATGAACATTAGTTTGTTTGAAAACGTTTACTATTTTATTAACTTTTCATTATATTAAATATTTCTGTGGGAAACGACAGTGTGTTTCATTTCCTATATTTATTCAATTTATCCCACTATGAGTCACTGGGACTTCAACGATATTATCAACAAGGCTGGTCGAGCTACGTTAGTCCACAAATTTAAGAATCTTTCCATGAAGAAGAAGCAGTTTAACCACAACATTTGGTTTATTTCAACATGCCTAAAAGAAAATCTAATTCCCAAATTTATCAACATTAAGTGTAATCATTCATCATATGCATCAAAGAAAGCAGTAGCGATAGCACAGAAGACATGGCTGAAATGCGAACTTAGAAGATGGTATAAAGAACGAGATGTCACCATCGTACAACTTCAAAGGCTACATCTTTTCTTGGCCAACACATTCAACCCATGGGATTGGGACGATTTTCTCTTTAGAATAAAAGGTGATGTTCAACGTTTTGGTTCATTTAATTTTGCTAGATTGTCAAATAAGCTTCAGATTTTGAGAAATAATAATAGATACATTAATAATTTATCCAATGGTAATTCTAAATTTAATTATAATAAAGATAGGGTCCCCTTTGGATTTTCTCATGGTTTTAAATTTCACCCAAGAACAAAAAATTTGAGCAATTGTCAATTTGATATTAATGAAATAAACTTTTTGAACAAAGGTCTTAAACACAGTCCAGGGGTTCTTCACCATAAAAAAAGTCTTGAATTGCTAGCTGTAGAGTCAGAATGTATTATACAAAAATGTAATATTGAAAATCCAAATTTAATTAGGGCTGAATGCTCGAAAGTTCTTAAATCTTATTCCAACACTCAAAATAGTAAATTCAAAAATGAGATAAAGTCGATTAGTAAGAAAACGAAGGATTTCGATTTGTTTTTCACTAAAGCTGATAAAGGTAATTGTTTAGTAATATTAAATAGATCAGATTATATTGATAAAGTTTTAACATTCTTAAATTCAGATGATTTTGAAAGTAAAAATTCGAACCCTCTGAATGGTTTCATTAGTAAAGTTCGTTCGACAGTTTTTCAAGCTAAAGACATTCTTAGTAGTTTCAATTATAAATATAACCAGTTACTAGTCATGAACCCTCAAATTCCGAGGCTTTATGGGCTTCCAAAAATTCATAAACCGGACATTCCAATACGTCCTGTTTGTTCGTTTATCGACACTCCAGTTTACAAGATCACGTCCTTTTTAAATAAATTGTTACCCAAGTATATCACACTTCTAGAGAATTATTCCATTAAGAACTCCCAAGAACTGATTTCTATTCTTTCAAATTTTGTTTTACCCCCTAATTTCATCTTGGTCTCTTTTGATGTTACAAATTTGTTCCCCAGTGTCCCCAAAACAGATTGTTTAGATATTATCTCTAATTTTCTTAATAATTCAGATCTTTCTGACAGGCAAGCTATGTTTCTTTTAAATTTGCTGAAGTTGTGTTTTCAACAAGACTTCTTTTCCTTCAACCAAAAAATTTTTACTCAAAACACAGGTTTACCTATGGGTTCCTGTTTGTCCCCTTTAATGGCAGATTTGTTTATGAACCACTTAGAAACACAGAGAATTTTCAAACATCCTTTCCTAATGCAATTTTTCGCTTTTTGGAGACGTTACGTTGATGATATTTTCGTTATTTTCACAGGTTCTACAGATAACCTTAACCAATGCTTGGAAATTTTAAATGACTTACATCAAAACATTAAATTCACTGTTGAAATTGAAAAGAATAATAGTTTACCCTTCCTAGATATTCTGGTTTCTAAATATGACAAAAAATTGAAATTTAATATACAGATCGTCTCTGTTTTTTTGGAAACATAGGAAATACATGAGTGCAACAAGGAGGTGGGATAAAAGATAGAGAAATGATATATAGGGTTTGGGGAAGGGAAAATAAGTATCCATGGACACCAACAAATAGTATGCCTTGACCGTATTAAATTTAATTTAATGTCATTTGGTCTATTTGTCATATTACATTTAATTTCCAAATAATTTGTAGTAAAATGAAATTATTAAAATGACTTACACACTAGAAGAAAAAATACAAATAATTAAGTGGGTTTATGCCGGTAACTCAATTATCGACACAATTAATTTATTTGTAAATGCATTTGAAAATCGTCCTATTCCATCTCCATCAACAGTGTCGAAGACTGTGAAACATTTTGAAGAAAGTGGATGTATTGCAAAGTGTAGAAAATGTCATCCAACCAATGGCAACCGCATCAATGCTGAAAAGGAAGAACGTAAGTTGTTGGTTTGTGCAAGTGTAGAGCTAGATTCTTCTAAATCTTGCGACAAATAGCTGAAGAAATAGGTACCAATAAGGACACCGTTCAAAGAACTTTACAAAGAGAAGGATATCATTCTTATAAAATAGCTACCAGTCAGCAAATCTTTCCAGAAGATAAAGTAAGAAGAATGGAGTTCTGCGAAGATATTATGGAACGGGCAAATAATGACGATCATTTTATTTCAATGATCTGTTTTACAGACGAATCCTCATTTCCATTACTTGGTAGACATAATCCGTCCGCCGTTAGATTTTGGTCCCGTAAAAATCCACATATTCGAATGGATTACAGGACTCAGTATCCTCAGAAGCTGAATGTTTGGGCTGGGATTTTAAATGACGGCGTTATTGGGCCGTTTTTCATTGAAGGGAATTTGAACGGAGATAAATATTTGATTATGTTGCAAAACAAAATAATACCTGCGTTACAACAAGTTCCTGTTGATTTTCAACAAATTTGGTATCAGCAAGATGGCTGTCCGGCGCATAACACTGCTGTGGTGCAAGGATATCTGAATAATATCTTTCCTAATCGTTTGATTAGCACACGGGGAACAATTTTATACCCACCGAGATCGCCCGACTTAGCTTTACTTGATTTCTTTGTATGGGGGTACATAAAAGAAATAGTTTACAACAGCGAGAGGGCCAACAATCTAAATGAATTGCGTCAAAAAATTGTTGATGCTTTTATAACCATTACTCCTGCAATGTTAAATAAAACACGGCGAAGTTTTTACAACCGGATGGGATACTGTTTAGCTGAGCAAGGGGGTTTATTTGAACATTTAATATAGTTTTCATTTTGTTAATAATTTCGTTAATTTTGTATGAAATTCTTTATTTGCTTTGATAATACTATTCTTTATTATTTTGTACTGATTTTAATTATTATTGACATGCATGTCACATACAATTACATTTATTATGTCAAATATGTTAAATTGATTTTCATAATAACCATAGATACTTAAATTCCCCACCTTTCATCTCCTACGGTCTGTCCTTGTTGCACTCATTGCTATGTTTCAAAAAAAATCGAGACAATCTGTATAAATTTGATTGTTCAAATCAGTTGTTTGTTCACTCCAAATTGTTTGAAAGCTTCAAATAGTTTCCCTGGTGGCACAGAGTCGTATGATTTAGTTACGTCAATGACGGCTATAAGTGTTTCTTCTACAAAATCTCGTCTATTTTCATAATTGGTTGTAAATCAAAAATATTGGCATCTCATGATCTGACTGATTGTCCTGCCTGTTACCTTTTTTTTAACTGAGACTATCTGCGACGTCTACTTGTCTCATAAATCTCATTAATAGTTACTTACCTAATATATTTGTAAACATGGTAGGTTATTTGCTAACGTAGGTGTATCCGTTTTTATACGAACGGTAATAAGTTCGTAAGAAACTTCACGAAAGTGATATTGCAAGTTTTCCGAAATCGCCGTGGTTTAGATGTCGTTGAACTTATTTGTGTTTTGAAATAATCTGCCTGCGGCACTTTCATCGTTGTTTTTTTAATCAATAATTTGCAACATATACAATTTTTAAATCCTGGATTATAGACAAAAGGAACAGTTTTTATTTAAAAGTATGCTTCGTAGAGTTTTCTGTAATTAACTTTTAAAATGAGACCACCACTTAATGGATGGAATGCTTATATTAGCTGTTAGAGCCTTAAATTACATGAAGCAGTATATTTTACCTGTAAAAGATATAATATGTATCGAACAAATTCAATCATCGCATCCTAAAATTTAGCTCTAGCTACGGATTTGAAATAATTGTTGTTAAGAGAATATACAGAATTGGTAAACAATTTAGAACAACTCCTCAAGGTAGCGTGCTGGGGCCAGTTTTATATACCTTGAAACAGCCGATATTCCCATTAGCCCCAACACAACCATTGCAACATATGCCGATGATACGGCAGACCCTTAACATTGTCTTTGAATGGTTTACAAAATGGCAATTCAAATTAAATAGTCAGAAGTCGGCGCAAATCACCTTCACCAAACATAGAGGCCTCGTCCCTGAGGTTACAATAAATAATCAAGCCTTACCGCAAACAGATTGTGTAAAGTATTTAGGACTTCACCTCGACATAACTTTAACTTGACGAACCTACATCTAGACGAAAAGGAAGCAGCTCAACTTAAAATTCAAGTCTTATTACTGGTTACTAGTTCGTAAATCCACTGTCACTCTCCAATAAACTCCTGGTGTATAAATCCATTCTAAAACCTATCAGAAGTTATGGAATCCAGCTTTGCGGTACTGCGTCAAACTCTAACATTGAGATATTGGAACGGTATTCAATCAAAGACTCTTCGTACCATCTTTGATGCCCCCTACTATATCCCAAACAAACAAATCCGAGAAGATCTTAATCAGTTAAAGAAGAAGCAGTGCAGATTTGCATTAACATTTACTTCAGGTTCCTTAAACTCTATCAACAAGAGTCTTTCTTTGTCGTAATAAAATGTTAACATCACCTTGTTTGCAGAAGGTTATGTTTTAAACTTCTTCGATGGTGGTGAAGTTGATTGTTTCCATTGCATCGACTATAACTTACTGTGGCACGTCGTCATGGCACCGAGTTTTGTCACCAGCAACTAATGACGGTAGGTCATCACCACTTTGCCTATAGTCTGTGAGGTGTTGCAGCGATAACACCATTCGCAAGCCCTTTTGTTCATTAGACCAGAGACGAAGAATCAATTTCGAACAAATTTTGCTGTAACCCAGATTCCTAAATTTTCGGCACCATTCCTTCACAGTTGGGTATGCAATGCATGCATTTCCATACACTGCTTGCATTCGCATATGAATCTGCAATGACTGCACACCCTCAGCGGTTAAAAATTGTAGGACCGCATGCTGATCAAACTTGGACGGATTTTCAACACCAAACTCCATTTCAAAATCTAAGTTTTAAAAGTTAGAATTAAAAAGGTTAGAAACTTATTAATGTGTTGCTTACAAACACTACTAAAATTAACAAACGTCATTTGAATTATTGCATTTGTTTTCAAGGTTAAGTTGAGCAAAGGTGGGTTTCAGATGAACAAGCCTCGTACATTTCAATTAATTGTACAGAGCCAGAACCAACCTCGTATTATAAAAAACACTAAAAAGTATATAAGGAAAACACTGTTTTAAGTAACAGTCGGTAATAGATATGTTTGTGATATATGGAGACTGATTGGAATAAGCTTCTGACATTTTTATGAAAATATTATTCAATTTCTATTTATTTCAAACCCGAACTAAAACAAATTACATAGGAACCCAGGAGTTATATAATTTAAAAAAGTTATCTGCAATTGCACAAATGGGCGAGAAAATGTCAATCCATGTGTATTACGATAGGAGTCGGTAAATATCATAATCAATCTTTTGTAGAAAACTAAATAATAATAACGGAGAAATAGCAAGATGTGCTCAACAAACGTATGGAAAAATTCAAAGCAAGGGAATTAAGAAAATATGACAGAGACCAACTATACTGTTATTAAACAAATTGTGGAGAAACGTCTTACCACAGTGATCTCGTGGTGGTAAACGGTTTTTCCAAAGTTTATTTACTTAAACCGCCGTCCACAAACAATCGTTTATTGTTAGTGAGAGAAACGCTGAAGATTTAAAGATAGAACCAGGAACCATCAAACACGTGGAAGCATACGAATATTTGGAAGCAACGGTGATGGAAGAGATGATGAAGATATATGGAAAAAACAAGTAAAGGGGAACAGATGAAACAACTGCATCCTGTACTATAGAACAAAAATATCCGAAATAAAACGAAAAAACAAGTATATGACACAATATTCCACAGCTGCGTTACATATGGTTCTGAGATACCGGTGACAAACAAAAACCTAGAAAAAAGCACACTCCCAAGTGAAATTCAATTCTATAGAAGATGCAATTGAGCACTATATGATTTAGAAATATGAACTGATTGGGAATTAAGAACATATTAAACAACAAAATACCGTTAAAATCCTTACTGAACTATGTTTTTACTAATAGTTAATTTTCCGAATAACGGTAATGTTTAACTAACAAAATAGAAAAGCATACTTACCGCCACCTGCGAATATTTTCCAAACTGGTAGCCCTGTAAGTGGTGACTGTTTAGCTTTATGTTGTAGAATTATCGAACAGTATTACATATTAACCTTCCAGTAGTCGCACCTTTTATCTGGACACCAGTAGTCGCAGTAGGTCTCTCAGACCCCTTGGTATTCTGATTTTTTGCACTCATACTAATTGAGATATATTGCTCATTACTGAATATATTTGTTTATTAGGATAATAAAACACATTCGTCACAAAATTTACACTTCTAAATTTATTTGAAAATTCACAAAATAATATCAAAGCAAAATGTGCATTTCTTGACGTTGTCCTAATATGTTCTGTTTTTTCAAATTTTACTTTAAAAATGCCATATGTCATTATTAAAATAATGAAAATAAGGTTCATTTCGTGTAAAAAAAGGAATCAAATGATTTAAATCAGCTCAACCACCACCATCACCATCAATATGTATTCACTTACAAGGACACCTCACTTGGCTTACAGGTGGTAATTCTCAAAAGAATACACCTAAACTAATGGGCTTTCGTATGAGCATAAGAGAGTACTCGATCGAAAGGTACCGAAAACGACCAAGCGTAAGATCAAAAAATTTCAGAGTTATAGCTGAAATAAGAATTGTCAGATCTGTGAGACCCCGTGCGACTACTGGAAGGTCAGAAAATCAATTTAATCCTGCAACCGTTAATTAGGTATTTGTATCAGCTGGAGAAACTTATTCGGAATGTTTCGCTTACGAAACATCATCCAATTACTTGTAACCCATACACTTGTACTGCAAACGATCAGTCGATCTGTCTACGTCGTATTTAATAACTCAGTAATAACCATTAGCCATTTTTTCCTTCTATTGACATACCGATAACATACTAGATATATCGGTGGACAACATTTATTCTATATAATGGAATTATTCCTCTGCATACCAATACATGTTTATGAAACTTTAGTTTTCCTACATCACAGAAAGTTTGCTTCTGCGGTGAACTTCAATGCAATGAACACCATCACGCAGCTTTGTCTACTAATTGAATTGTGTATTATGTGTACCAGGTTTGTTATTAATTAATATTAGCAATGTAATTCACGCTGTAGGGAATTGTTTCCAACATTCACTTATTACACACGTTTGTAAATACCAAAACATAGGTCACAATTATTTTTGAAAAATCTTCTGGAAACAAAACTCAGATTAAATGTGTTTACCGCCAATTTGATAAAGTGACGAAGTATGTTAATCATATACTGTAGGAGAATGTGTGCTTTTAATAGGCGTGACGTCTAACCAACTTTTATTTGTATGTATCTCGTTTGTTGTAAAAACGTGGGATAGAGTTACAGGTGTGAATTTCAAACGTTTCAAAAACTTTCTGCCGTACGATCTAACAAATTTTGTCTTTTTATTTATAATTTTCTTTTCGGTTTGCATTTTCCTTTGTCTTTCATTCTTCATTACATATTTGGCATCCACAGGCAATAGTTATTAAGTTACAATTATCAGATTAAAATTCGTAATGGTTATTTAAATGTAATATTAAATTGGTTCAGATAACAACTCCTCAGCCTGGACCAAAACCACGGGTTTGAGGAAACTTTCCTTTGCGAGTCCAATTCAACGTGAGAAACTACTACAATTTCGTGTTGAAGGAAAACAAGTTTGCCGCCGTCCTTTTTTATTAATAAATGAAACCAATTAAAATTTAGTTGTTACCAATATTTTGATTGCATATCCCTTCTATTTGTCTCAACTTTTTGTTCTACATGCCTAATAGATATGGAACCAGACGGTTCATTACATGTTACGGTAAATATAATAACAACAATAAATAATAAGATATATGGAAACAATATGGTAACGTAAGATTGACATGTAGTGGATCAGAAAGTAGGGTTGTACACCATGCAACTGTATTATTGGATTACTAAATCTCCAACCAGGCTTAGCGAATCCAATTTGTAGGTACATAACATCGTATATTACACCAATCAAGTAAATATTTATGTAATTAATAAATATTAAATCGCTGCTACAAGCATTGAGAAGTTCGTAAACTACATCAAGACAAACTTTATCTATATCGTAGTAAATGTATGATAGATTCTGAAATAATAATACTCGTACTTTCAGGGTATCCGTATCTTTATACTCAATTCAAATCATATTAACGGCAGACTCGATACAGATTTGTTTGTTTGAGGATGCTGGATGTTATAATTTTCTTCGGGCAGATAATACACTAAACAATAAAAAGTATTAGTAGAAGGTTTGAAGCCGCTAGAATTACCTGCAAAACATGACATCCGTTTATAACACATCATTGGCACTCAAAAAAATAATTTAAAATTATCCCACTGTGAGTTAATACTAATAATTCACAGAAATTGAATTATCTCGATAGTGATTGTTTTGCTAAGTGTATGTAGCAGCTAGTGTAGTGTAGCCGTTTTGTGCGGGCACTTTGAATTTCCTCGCGTTCGGAACTCGCAAGCGCGCGCAGGAGGAAAGAAGCAAACACGCTTCCGCCCGCATAACAAGACTTACGCGGGGTAGTGAAAAAGGTCTCCGCGCAACATCCGCACCGCTCAGTTCGTGTTTGTGTTAGTTGTTATTCGTTTTCTTTATTGTACCTCATGTTCTTGTATTCGCTAGATATCCAAAAATAAATATTGATTATTAACCAGACGTGCAGGCATGGAGTTTTACTATTAAATCTAATAATCTAGCGACAGTGGTGACCCCGATAAAAACAGAATCAGTAGTGTTAGTGAACACGTGCTACGACCATGCCGCCGGATTTGGACACCGACAACTCCGGACACGCGCTGCAAGGACAATCAACAGCCCCAGGAAGTGCTCCACGTGTCGAAGAAATCCGCCAAGTGAAATTACCGCCGTTCTGGCATGTTAATCCTGCGCTTTGGTTCGTACAGGTAGAAGCCCAGTTTCACGCTTATCACGTGCGCTCCGACCAGAGTAAGTACTTTACCATCATAAGTTCTTTAGACAGTGCGGTATTGCAGCAAGTGTCGGACATTGTAACGGCCCCACCCCAAACCGACAGATACGAAACCCTGAAAACGCACCTCATAAGTAGGTTTACGGACTCAGAAGAAAAACAATTACGCGCAGTGCTGACAGACTTAGAGTTAGGCGATAAAACCCCCGCGCAATTGCTACGGGAAATGAAAGTGTTAGCTCGCGGAAAACTCAGTGAGGAATTACTACGGACTGTATGGCTACAAAGACTTCCAGCGTCCGTGCAATTAATTTTAAGTGCGAGCGACGGTGTTTCGTTGGACAAAATGGCCGCCCTGGCCGACAAAATAACGGAAGTCAGCCTCTTGAGCGCCCTCAACATAGCTGCCCTAACTTCACACCCAGGTCCACAGGTGGCGCCACAGGCAGAACCAGTTCATCCCCCGCCAACCACATCCGCAAGGTTCAACTCCGCCCCACCCAACGCAGCGGCGTGCGATGGACCATCCGCAACCGAAGCGTAGATTTACGCACTAGAACAACAAGTAGGGTCGCTAGCAAATCTTGTCCAAGAGATGGCTCGGAAACGTGAGCCCTGTCGACCTGTTCGCAACCGCTCCAACTCCCGCCACCGCTCAAGCCAATCTCAAGCAGGTGTATGTTTTTATCACCGCAGGTTCGGCAGTAAAGCTTTTAAGTGCACCAAGCCCTGCAGCTACGCCCCCCAGCAGGAAAACTAGCTCTTCCGTCGCTGGTTGAGGCGGTCAACGACGGACAAGGTGTCACAAGCAACCGTCTTTTTATTACCGACAGGTAAACGGGACTTCGTTTCCTCATTGACACCGGCGCTGACGTTTCTGTCATCCCCGCAGCAAAAAGCACACGTAAAGTGAAATCCGATTTCTGTTTATACGCCACGAATGGTTCGCCCATAGACACTTATGGAAACCAACTTTTCTGTCTAAATTTAGGTTTACGTCGGCCATACAAATGGCACTTTTATGCAGCGTGTGTTACGCGGCCTGTAATAGGCGCAGACTTTCTTAAACACCATGGTTTATTAGTGGATTTAAAAAATCGCCGTTTGCTTGATACTGTCACGAATTTATTTGTTGATGCCCAATTAACGCCAACAAACAACCACACGCAGATATCAACAGTAAATAAACATGCGGTCCTGCATCCCTTCATTTCCGAGTTCCCGGAAGTAACAAGGCCAAATCCGACGTCAACACACATACGCCATGATGTACACCATTACATACACGTAAGGGGACCACCCATCGCGCAACGAGCGCGGCGTCTTCCCCCTGAAAAACTGAAAGCAGCCAAAGCGGAATTTGAGTACATGCTAGAGCAAGGAATATGTAGGCCATCGAGCAGCCCTTGGGCAAGTCCACTTCATCAGAAGAAGGAACCGGGAAGTTGGCCCCCTTGTGGCGATTATCGCCGTTTAAACTGGTTCACAATTCCCGACAGGTACCCGATCCCGCACATTCACGACTTCACACATTCGTTGGATAACAAGAAGGTATTTACGAAGCTTGATTTAGTGCGCGCATATCACCAAATCCCAATAGCTGAGGAGGACATTCCCAAAACCGCGGTTATAACGCCTTTCGGTTTATTTGAGTTCACAGTAATGACCTTTGGACTTGGAACGCGGCCCAGTCATTTCAAAGATTTATGCATACAGTTTTACATGGACTTCCATTTTGTCATGTATATATAGACGACATTTTAATTTCTTCGCGCAACATAGAAGAGCATCACAAACATTTGCGAACGGTTTTCGAGCGGTTACGCGAGTTCGGTGTCTCGATTAATGTCGCGAAGTGCGTATTTAACGCGGAGGAAGTAGAATACCTCGGATATCTCATTTCAGCCGACGGAATTAAACCACTTCCGGAACGCGTTCAAGCCATTCAACAATACCAGAAACCAAAAACAGTATGTGAGTTACGCAGATTTCTGGGAACTATCAATTTTTACAGGAAGTTCACTAAGAACGCGGCTAAACTACAAGCCCCGCTTAATGAATACCTACATGACTCAAAAAAGAACGACAAGCTACCCATTGTTTGGACCCCGGAAGCTACAGCAGCGTTCGAGGCATGCAAGCAACAATTAGCTGATGCGACGCT
>JABXWE010015112.1:0-10456 GCA_014611495.1 Limonius californicus
AGAAAGAACAACAACGCAAGATAATTTGATGAAAGTAATTGTAAACAGTTCTGTACATAATTTTTTGTTTTACTCACACTGTAATTGTTTTCTTACATTATATTTATTACAGTTGTACATATGAGTTATTAATATTTTAATCTAATGATTGTCTAAGTCCCGGTTTCACAATATATTAAAATGGTCACTTAAGAAGGAGAATGGCCGAACGAAGAAAATAGAGAAATAGGAAGAGGGAATGCTTGTTGCATTTACCTTCATACTTTGTTTATTTTGTATTGTATGATCGTGCTTATTTTAATGCGATTAATCTTAATTACGCCGTTTATTCCCCTCTAATTCGTTTGCTTCATACTGCAAATCGCTTACGCATTTCTTATCACTTAATTTATTGTCAATGTTATAATTGATATGTCAACTTAAATCTTTGTAAAAATGCCGAAATACGATTCGGTGTTAAATATAGTATTAATTAAATAAACTTAATCTTCTTAATAATGTGACGAATCCTTGCATAATGTACTTAGGACCATTTTCAAGGAATTAGTTTTTAAAAGTTCATAATCATCATAAATCTTTAGTTTTTGAACGGACTATTGAACTGTTACAATTCTCATACACAACAATTTTTTCCGTTAATCTCTTTAAAGTTCTCTTAACTCTAATAATTAATAATTAACATAATTATTTTCTAATTTAATTATTCAGGTCTCTTTTAATCTTCTACATTTAACTAAATGGGTTTATAATATGCCGAAGAAGGAAAGAGAAGATAGGGGAATAAGGAAATAGAAGTATTACAGATATTGCTTTTACTTTCAAACCAAATACAGGGTGTCCAACCGTGATTGTGTAATACTTCACCTGGGTATTCTTGGGTCAAAAACAAGCAACAAAGTCCTAATAAACACATATTCGCAAATATATAGTTTCGACGATAAACACTGATTTTTTACCACAGGATATGCACCGACTTAAGTATAAGTAAATTGGGTGGTCTGAACATTAAGTAGTCGGCATAATACATTTTCCTTAAAATTTCCTTGTTTAATGTATGTTAGACGTTTTCCCTATTTGTTGCCATGGCCTCCATTTACAAATCCTGTGGAAGAGTTAGTAAATGTGGTTTTTGTTTATGGTTTAACCGATGGAAATTCGTTGTTAGCATCTCTGGAGAACGATATCTCTACAGACGTTTACCCTACCGCTAGACGTTTGTAACAGTATTCCAACGATTTCGAGAGACGAAAATTGTAAAAATGATAGGAACTAGGGACATAGCAAATGTTAGACCAGTGCAATTGAAAAAAGCAATTTTGGTAAGAGTTGAAGAAGATCCAACAACCAGTACAAGACGATTTTCCGCCATCGTAAATACGAGCAAAAGCAGTATTTGCCGAATTCTTAAAGATCAGTCTCTACATTCCTTTTACTATCAACCGGCGAAAGCTTTAATCGAAGGAGACAATAAAAACAGAAATTTTTTGTCGTTGGGCTAATACTTAAAGAACAAGTAAACGTTCATTTTCCGGCAAATAATCTACTTACCTACAAAGCCACTTTTACGTGAAACGGGATATTTAGTCACCACAATGCGCTCATATGGAACGATGAAAATCCCCATGCAATAAATAGTTAAGACACGTCATCAAAGGCGCTTTTCTATCAATGTTTGGGCTGGTGTTACAGATCAGTTACTAGGAACGGTTTTTCTTCCTAAAAGGCTAACAGGAGTTGCATACCTTCAGTTCCTACGAAACGATTTAGAAGCAATATTTGTTGACATGCCATTACAAACTCCTCTAATGTCTATTTTATGCATGAGGAGTAACAAACTACTTACGCGAAACATTCGACACTAACTGGATTGGGCGAGGTGGTTCTGTGCCATGGCCGCCTCGTCCACTAGATCTAAATACGCTTGATTTTTGAATATGGGGTTATCTAACACAATTACCTGACTCTGAACCTTTTCAAGACCTAGGTGATTTAAGAAATAAAATTAAGAATGCCTTTAATCAAGTCAGACACGTTCCCGGGATTTATGAACAAATACGAAGCTCTTTTAGAAGAATTCGTCCATGCGCTGAAGCAAAGCGTAGCTACATTGAACATTTTTGTAATAGTTTAGTTTAGTTAGCCATTTATTACTTGTGAACTTTTTTATTAATTATCTCCGAAACTATGCATTTACGAATATGTGTGTATTAGAACTTTTGTGTTTGTTTTTGACCCAAGAATACTCTAGTACAAAATTAAGCAATCAAGGTGGGACACCTTGTATACATATAATAGCTAATTGCTGAAAATATGGATATGGACAATGGAACATATGCGAAAATATATATCACTTTTTTCCACACCGTCTTCATCGAGTACTTTATCGAGACGTAGCGAGCTTATCTTCTATGCCTCTGTTGCACGTTTCAAGTGGCACAGATATAGAGGAGCTACAGCTTAACGTGGGTACCGAACCACGGACAGTGTAAACACTTCTACTGCAGAGAAGGTTTAATAGACAGAATACTAGGTTCCCATTACCTTGTGAGGGAGAACGGGCGTTAAAAATCCGATGAAGTCTAACGCATTTCACTTCTAGCTCACAACCATCTTCCCAAAACGTACGTATAGGAAAGTACAGACTTTGTGAAAATATTCGAAATGGATAATACTCGTTTTAACATCCACAAAGCCAAAAACCTCATTTTGGAAAATGTATGTCTGTGAACATGTGTGTGATGTTGATATTTCCATTTTGTTGAAGTTTGGAATATAACGCAACAATAAGCTCTGGAAAAACTTTGGAAGCGAAACCGATCATCAGACCTTTTTGGTATCATCGTTTTGGTAAAGGAGCTCTCTAACAATCGAATTGTGGTTTGCTAAACTTTCTAGCTGCAACGCTAAACAATTTCGACTTTA
The DNA here is from genome assembly GCA_014611495.1 of Limonius californicus. Taxonomy (NCBI): domain Eukaryota; kingdom Metazoa; phylum Arthropoda; class Insecta; order Coleoptera; family Elateridae; genus Limonius; species Limonius californicus. The sequence continues at coordinate 2,923 of JABXWE010015112.1, forward strand.
AAGTCCATATAGTCAGAAAATCCAATTAACTTAAACGTGAAACGGTTTGTATCTCTGAAGTATTAGAATTATAGTGTGAAAATATATTTTTGATAATAATTCAATTGCAAAAACAGGCAGTTTCCAAATATTTGGATATTTTCTGAATAATATTTTTCCACAACTAAGAAGCTATTTTTTATTTATTGTGAAATCTTGTTCGGAGGCCCTCCATAAATTTTCGAAAATTTTAGGTTTAGTGATTTATAAAATGCTTGTTTCTCCAGTAAAACACATTTGATGGTGGTCTTACTCTTGGTCTTGGTCTTTTATTACAAAATTTCCAATAACGGCGAATTTAAGAGTTTACTCAACAATAGGACAGTTTGAGATTACAAAAACATAAAAATATTATTGATGTTCACAAGTGATTTGATTCTGACAAGGGTTTCGAAAATTTTTATTGTTCTGAATGTTTGAATATTAGTGAAAGTTAAGGTTTCCGCGGTTTGTATCTAATGAAGTCATTTCTTCGGACTTGTAAACCCGAAGAGATGACCTTAGTAATATTAGTATTAGTATTATCTACTATCTGACCTACGCCAGATGCTCACCGATCTACAGAGAAAATCAAAGGAAATTGGTCTAAAAATTAATAAAGAAAAAACGAAAATAATGAGCAACGAAGAAATAGACGAAAACGAACAAATTGAGATAGACGACGTGGTAATAGAAGAAGAGAAAGTTGTATCTACTTGGGTCAAAGTATAAGCTTGAAGATAAACAGCCAAGAAGATGAAATAAATAGGCGAATTAAGATAGGCTGCGTCGCATTTAATTCGTGGCGAGATATAATAAGGAGCAAAATAGATCAAAAATTAAAAACAAAACTATTCAACCAAAACATCCTTCCGGTTCTCACCTACGCCGCCGAAACCTGGACCTTGACGAAGAAAAATAAACTTAAATTGCTAGTGATGCAAACAGCAATGGAGAGAGCGATGTTGGGCATAACATTAAGACATCGTAAGACTAACGAATGGATACGAGGCAAAACGAAGGTACAGGATATAATAGAGAAGATACTTCAGCAGAAGTGGCAATAGGCGGGACATCTAGCAAGACTTACGGACAATAGATGGACAAAGGTGGTAATGCAATGGAGACCCTGGTTGGGAAGGCGATTTAGAGGAAGACCCCCAATGCGTTGGACAGACGATATTAAAAGAGTTGCAGACTACGACTGGATCCAGAAGGCACAAGGTATAACAAAAAGGAAATCACTGGGAGAGGCCTACATCCGAAATGGATTGATATAGGCATGATGATGATGATTATCTACTTACATCATAATATCTAGTTGTTGACCCTGTATACATTGGATTACGTTGTGAACACTTTAATTTGTAAATAGCTGGTTTCAGTTCTATCCTGGACCCATATTTTTAATTGTTCTAGGAATTACTTAACTGTAGTTATTTTGTTAATAATTCTTGCAATATTTTCCAGTATATCACCACAATAGGTTTACGAAACTTTCAACTGTGTCAGTGATATTAGGAATACATTTCGATGGCTAAATTAAGCCTTTTTTAATTTATGAGAATTATTTTAGTATGATCATCATTGTGTAGAATTGGTTGAAATAGTTGGTACATTGAAAACGCATTAAAAATATATTATAAAGAGTTGAACGTATCAGCAACATTATATGGATAAGATAGCCACAACTAGTAAAAAAGTGCAGTTTGATTATTATTGGAAAATTCAAATCGGTGTTAATTTGCACCGCTTTTGCTAATTTTTCTTCTTCTTCTTCTTATTTTTAATAATGTCTGCATAACGCGTTTCTCTAAAGTACCCCAGATGGACCTACAGCTTAACACGGGCTCTGAGCCTCGGAAAGTGTAAACACGTCTACTTCACAAAAGATTTACTCGCTGGTTTGTCATTGCCTTGCAATGAAGAACTTCCAGCCCACGATATACAAAACCATAATATACGTCTAAACCATTCACAATAGTACTACAGGTACCCAAATATTATTTATTTGAAGATATCAGGAAATAATATCGTGAAATACAATTTATTAAATGTTATAACTAGGCTTGGGATTTGCATATGCAAATATGTACATGCATATTTTAAACATTTTTGGCAATAAACGCATATTTTAATTGTTCTGAGCATTCATGCATAATTTGCAGCATTTGTCTGTTTAAATTGCATATTTATACAATTGTTTGTTATCAAGTACAGATTCACTTCGTCGAGCAGTCTGGGAATTTCCAAATTTTAAATAATCTTCTAAATTTATTCATTCTGTATTTTGAATAGGTAGGTACTTTCTTACTTGTTAATTTTCGAAAAACCAGAATACTTGCTGCATTAACGGGGAAACCTGTGAAAGTTGAAAGTTTAACAATTCATCATTTCATCAACAATCAGTTGTTTACTAGTTCCAATAGTGTGTTAAACATCAACAAGTGCCGAAAGAAAAAAGTGTGTAAGTGCTATTTTAGGCAGTTTGTGAGGGACTTTGATGATTTCACAACAAATGGTTATTTTGTAAATACTGCGAAATTCCTGTTGCAACAACCAAAAAGTTTCAAGCACAGCATCTCCAAACCGGAGAACATGCAAGTAATAAAAATCGAAAAAGGGAGAATAACCAACGGCAAGTGTTAATTTCTGCTTTACCAAAGCCTGGACCTAAACGTTCAGAATTTAATGAAGAAATGTAAGGCTTTTATTTGCGTTGATATTTCGTTGGTTAAGTAAAGAATGAAGTTCTTTGCAATTGTTTAGAAAAGCACACGCAACAGAATATTACATTCGAATTGACATTAAGAAAAAATTATGTTTCCGAGTTATATGCAGCAACATTACACAAATTAAGAGAAAAAGTAAAGGATCACAGGGGTGGGTGTCTTTGGATGAAACAACCGATGCAGAACAAAGATGCGTAGCAAATTTTGTGGTTGGTATATTAGGGGTTAACGAAGAAAAAAATAAATCATATCTGCTGACTTTAAAAGTCTTGAAGAAAGTGAATCATTCAACAATTGCTGCTTTTTTCAACAACTCTCTAACGTTACTGTGCCCGCCTGGAATTTTATATGAAAAAGTGCGAGTGGTTTGTAGTGATGCTGCAACATATATGTGCAAACCAATGCGAGGACTGCAGATTTTGTATACGAACAAGATACATATGGCCTGTTTAACACATGGTTTACACTGAGTAATAGACTTCGTTCGCAATCTTTATTCAAACGTTAACGTGCTGGTGTCATATGTGCAAAAGATTTTTTTCAAAGCACCGAGTGTTGCGCAAAAGTTTCGGGAAGTTGCGGGGGACGTTCCACTTCCGCCCGCGCCAATCATTACAAGATGGGGAGCTTGAATCTACACTGCTGTGTATTACGATGAAAATTTTGAAATTGTGAAGAAAGTTGTTAATAAATTCGACTCTGAAGAAGCGCAGGGTATTCTGTGAAAGAGAGATTCGAGAAGATTTGATTTTTATTCGAGCTAATTTGGCTTGCACTTCAACTGCGAAGGGATTATCTTTACAAGACAGCATTGAAAGAGTAGAAGATATGGTTAAGGGTTTAACTAAACTCAAGAAAAGGGATTTCATTAATAAATTAAACGAAGTGCTGTCAAAAAATACGGGCTATCAACAACTGAAGAATATAAGCGGGGTTTTGGAAAATGGAACAGCCCTTGATGCCAAAAATGAACATTTTGTATCAATAATGTCGTGTGATGTCGAGAGAATATTTTCACAGTACCTACAAAAATATTTTCGCCGGCAACAGGCGCAAATTTACATTCGAAAATGTATTACACCACGTTGTTGTTAAGTGCAATTATGATTTGTTTTTATAATGTAATTAATTTTAAATTAGGAATTTTTTGTTTTTCTATTAATTTTAATTACATAATTTTGGATTTAAACATTTTTGTGCCATTTAATAGAAAAATAAATAGGTATTGATATAACGTTAATGTTTTTTTTCTAGTTAGTTGACTTTTTAGTGCATATTTTGAATGTTTTTGATGCATATTTTGAAGTTTTTTAGTGCATAATTATCCAAAGCCTAATTATAACCAACCCATTAATGTTACTGAAAGCAGCAATACAAGTTTTGAGTATTAACACACAAAAAAATTCTTATTGAAACAGTTCAATGCTATTTTATACTTATCTGAAGCAAAATGTTTAGCATATAATTCATTTGATGAGTTTTTATATTCATCTTTATATAAATTATCTCTACGCGATATTTAATTTAAGAATCGCTACCAGCATGTCATAAATCACAAAAATCAAGTTCAAGTTCATAATTCGCTATGGCAACCTTTGGCAGTTTCTCCAAATTGCTTAAAGGTCAGCTGCAACTTGCCAGTTAGTTCCAGAACACGAAATCCCTAGTCCTGGAGGTCTTTACTACCACAAAGTTTGTCTTGTTATGAGTCAGTAACTTTTGAAACAACATATTTTATGTAGTATGAAGGTACTGAAAGCGTAGCTTTTAGTTTACATAATTTTCGCCATCCCCAAGATTTAAGCTTTCAGCAGAAGAAAAAAGCGTAAAAACACTTCAGAAAGAGCAATAACCTGGCATCAAAATATCAATTACTCCTCGAGTACTCCTTCAAGAGCCGCACTTTTATTTTTCTACGCTTTCTTGAGTTTGTTTCACCCTACCAAAGGCTAATTCGTGCCAATCTGCTACTATCGAGGAAATGAAAATTGTTATTTAAGTAAATTTCCGGCTGGTTGTTGATGCAAGCTAATTTGTTTACAAATAAAATTAGAAATTTGTAATGCCGCGTTCTATTTGCTATGTACACTTGCAGATTGCCTTTTGCGACCAGCAGAGGCCGTTAGTAAGGCAGTTAATGCGTATTTAATTAAAGTTGGGTCCTTATATGGCAAATCTAATGTCCTTTAACAGAGTCAACATCCTGGCATTGCTTAAATTGCCTTAGTTGCGAGTGAAAATCAAAATTGCTCGAGGAGAAAGTATCTCGGTACTAATTGCGCTTTATTACTGTTATTATGTGCTGGAATTTTTATTTATTATTAGCACACAGGCATGAAGAGAGCAGAGGTTACTCGAGCCAGAGAACGAAATCAGTGGCTACAGCCATGAAGTTAAAATTAGCACCTTAATTTGGAAATTATTGATGACAAAGGTGTCTTGAACTTCCTTCAGAAGTTTCATAAGGTGGGGTTGTTACACGAAACGGGATAATCACGAAGAACGTGGGTTGATTCAATATAACCGCTTAAGAATCATAAATGATTTCAACTGCGCGTTTGGTGTTTTGATAAAAATAGAATTATCAAATTTTTGCCTTAAATGGCTTGTGGGTGTCGCTCCACTTGATAAACTCCGGCGATTTATTGCCCGATTTAGTGTTTTATATAATTTTATTAAAAACAGCTCCATAACTTCTGTACTTAACAGTTACACCGCCATGAATATTCCTGTAACTGCTTTTAACTTTAACGGTTCTGTAAATAGCGGATTTATATTTTCAATTACTGAGTACTTTAAAATGCCCTTGGAATAAAATAGCAAAACGGTTTATATTGTTTCGAAAAGATTTGTAATTTGGCGATATTTCCATTATCAATAGTTGCAACCACGATGTTCCATAGCCATTATACACATATGGTGCATACGAGTATATAATAGTAGATGTACTTTTTCGGTACATATTCATTCTCTAATGAATTTATTTATTAAAAGAAATATCTATTGTTTCGCTTATTTTTACTTCATATTTTTAAATATTAACCCCATAACAATTTACTGAACCAGAACGAGGCGAAAAAATGCCAAGAAGTTGAACAAACCTTTAGGGAAATATTATTTCACAATATTCGGACTAGGATAGGTCAAACTTAGATTACAACAATTCGATTATTAATAATTTGTCCGTTTGATTTGCTACTTATCGTAACAATTAAATATTAAATTTAACGAACATAGTTAGCTTTAGAATTTAAAAATTTAGATACAAAAAAATACACTACTCAAAAATTAATAAGGATATTGCAGTGTAAGACACTTAACGACAACACCAATTGCATTTATAATAAAAAACTACCAAAACAACAAAATGTAATGTCTTTTTAGCAATGAACATGAAAATTACAACAAAGGTACCTTTAAAGAAAAAATGTAACAATATTATAATGAAAATCGTTATTGTCTCCTTTCACTTAACTTCTTCTTCTTCTTCTTCTTTTTAAGTGCCTTGTTGCGCTCAGCACTGGACATAGGCCTCCCTCTAATTCTTCCAATTTTCTGTATTTTGTGCAACCTCTGTTCATTTTAATCCTGTCACCCTTTTGATGTAGTCGTACCAGCGTGCTATTGGTCTACCTCTTCCTCTTCTACCTTCCCAAGTTCTCCATTTAATACATTTTGCTGTTCCATCGGTTGTCTGTTGTTCTGGCAACGTGTCCCGCATATTTCCATTTTATGTTTGGTATTATTTGTACTATGTCGGTAACTTTTGTTCTTTGTCTGATTCATTCGTTTCGTTTCTTGTCTTTAAGTGATATGCCTATCATAGATCTTTCCATTGCCCTTTGTGTTAGGTAATTGTAATTTGCGTATTGCGTACTTAACTAATATTTATTAAATTCTGGCACCTCCTCTGGCAGTGATAACTGCTCTGCAATTATTAATATATTCTTGTCGAATTTTATGCTACAGTACCGGCAATACATCCCTCAGCTGTTACACAATAGTAGGTCTTGGATTATGATGATCCAGCTGTCGCTACAAAAGGTCCCATGCATGCTCGATGGGATTAAGGTGTGGAGATAGCACAGGAAGAGCAAGATGGTTTATTTCCTCATCTCGTCTCTAAAACAACCCGCGTACGATGTGGCCTTGCGTTGTCGTCAAGGAAAACAAAATATTCCTGTTCAACAGCGTTGCAACGTTCAGAACATGGTTTACAACGATTTCTTGGGAATAACGTTGGCCCGTAAGTCTACCATTAAAGATATGGAGGTCAGTACGCCTCCCTAAAGAAATTCCAGCCCATACCATAAGACCGCCACCACCAAACGCAACAACTGGTTGGGTATACCGAGGTAAGGTACGACGTCCGGCAGTTCTTGCAGGACATCTCAGGGCGCTGTATGAAGTAAATCCTACTTCAACTTCCAGGCCTTCTTGCAGCCGAACCTGTTTTTCTAAGACGCGAAAGGGCACGTAACATATCAGCAATGCCCACCTGGCGATCTCCTCTATGGTGCACAGCAACGGCTAAATTTCGTTGTTCTATTGTTAAATGGTTTCTCAGCATAGTTGCTTATTATTAAGAACACAAATGTAACACACGAATAAAAAAGATCTTAAGACGACCATTACCCGCCAAATACAAATATATATGTTTTGTATTACAATATCCCTATTCATTTTTGAGCAGTTTAAATATGTAGCTGCCTGAAGAAGGAGATACATTTACACCAAAATTCGTTGTAATCATCATAAACCTCGGCGTAACTTCATATTAGGGG
>JABXWE010015114.1:0-22465 GCA_014611495.1 Limonius californicus
CGCTCTAACTTGACCGGAGCTCCTTCAGTACTTTTCTTCCAAATTACATCCTTCCATGGCCTACAGTTGAGCGCTTTGGCTTGACCGGCGCCCCTGTAGGATTTATTCTCTAAATTCCATTGTTTTCTTGCCTACAGTTGCGCGCTTTAGGTTACCCGACACCCTTGTAGGATTTTTCTATAAATTATATCATTTTCACGACTGCAGCAGAGCGCTCTATCTTGATCGGAGCCTCTTTAGTACTTTTCTTCCAAATTACATCCTTCCACGGCCTACAGTTGGGCTCTTGGCTTGACCGGCGACCCTGCATGATTTATTCTCTAAATTCCATTCTTTTCTCGCCTACAGTTGCGCTCTTTAGATTAACCGACACCCTTGCAGGATTTTTCCTATTAATTATACCATTTTCACGACTGCAGCAGAGCGCTTTAACTTGATCGGAGCTCCTTTAGTACTTTTCTTCCAAATTACATCCTTCCACGGCGTACAGTTGAGCGCTTTGGCTTGACCGGCGCCCCTGTAGGATTTATCTTTTCTTGCCTACAGTTGCGCGTTTTAGGTTACCCGACAACCTTGTAGGATTTTTCTATAAATTATATCATTTTCACGACTGCAGCAGAGCGCTCTATCTTGATCGGAGCCTCTTTAGTACTTTTCTTCCAAATTACATCCTTCCACGGCCTACAGTTGAGCGCTTTGGCTTGACCGGCGCCCCTTTAGAATTTTTCCTCTAAATTATAGCACTTTAATGCAAGGTCGTATTATATTTTATGTCCTTAAAGCCTAATCCACAAAGAATGTTTAAGGACCGATGCTGAAAAGGCACCTGATAATGATTAAAATATTTCAAGAAGCTCGACGACAAGATAAAGTACTGAGTATTGTTACTGTTCCTCTCTATGCGGAAAGGATAAGCAACTTAAGAAACAGCCTCGGGGATTTACGTTTTACCCAATATTTACATGGCTACTTAGTTTACCTAAACTGTTTACAGGTTCCTGGAACTGGCATTACCTATTTGGTTTGATTTACTAGTGCTCCAGCAAAATAGTATCGCCAAAGCATCGCAATTCCGCGATAATCGATAATTTAAAAAAGTACCGCGATAGCGATACTCGATACTTGTATCGCAATGCGATAATCGATACTCAAAAACTATCGCGATACTTTCGACCACTGCATGTAGGTACTGCCAATCTTCTTATAATTTCTTCCAGTTAAAAAGCAGCGCAGACAGTGAGTCGCCATGTTTTACTCCTATGTACATTTTGAAGTACAATTCCGTTAATACACTTGTATTTGGACTGCTCCTTCGGTATCTATAAGCTTCATGTTTTTCATAATCTTTTGTGATATTCCTACGTTTACTAGGTTTTCTGCAGTTTTCCTAGTCTGTACAGATGAATATCGAAGGTTAATAATTACAAGTCGGCCTGCAGCCGCAGTTTTGGCCGCAACATTTTATTTTGTTTTATTTGATACAGTAAATGTAATAAAACCTCTACGTTTTATTTATCAAAATCAGCTACTGAGATTATCAACTTGTTATTACATAAAAAATAAGAAATACAATACATCGTACCACATTGCGGATTCACGTTACTGTACATAAAATTTGAAATAAAATATCTAGAACTAGGAAAAGGGAATTTGAATATTTTGTAGTTAATCGAATCAAGTTTATTTACATTAAGCAACAGTTAAGTTCCCATGCTAGTAGACATTTCCATTATTAGTACTCATTTATTCATTCTAATTGTTGCAACAATGAAGCTAAATCAGTCATGCACAACTAATATGTAATTGGAAAACCAATTTGTCGAAAAGCGCAGTTGTTAACTACTAAACGCCAAACTACGCATCCATTAAGTTTTGCATTCACCTGGTAATTTACACACGGAAGTTTACACAATAATAGAGTAGTAAATATATGTACGCTAAACTCGTATAACTCCTTCTTGCAACTATATTTCCAAACATCGATATCTTCGGACACGTATAAAAAATTTAATTTATCGCCACTAGCAGTAAATGTGTCATGACAATTATAATTTATGCACTGTGGGTAATTTCATAACAGCAGTAGAAAAGGTGAGCTGATTTATGAACATAAATTAGAGGAGCATATGATTCTACTTTTCCTTATAAAAATAAACGAAACCCAAAAAGAACTGTAAACAATCAAACCATGGGCTAAATTAATAAACAAAAATGGAATCCTTAAAGTTTTTCGAATACCTAAATTTTAAGCAAAAATCCCGATAAAAAAATTGCACCGGCCCCTAATGTACAATTTTTAAGGAGAGGGATGTTAATAAGTAAATTTAAAAAATATAAGAAACTAAAATAATTTATGATCCAATATTAAACATCAAGATATACAGGGTTGCTCATTAGTGCGTCAAAGTCCAATATTGGCATTAAAATGATACGGAAGTTTTTCTTTTCTTAAAGTGATGCAGTGCCAAAATGCGCTCATAATAAAAATATTTTTAAATATACAGGGTGATTCAATACAGCCGAGCCTCTGTTTTTTTTTAAATTTTGCATGAGGTGTTGGCGAGTTTATCTATAAAAAATTTTGGTCAGCACAAGGTTTAATAAATTAATTCGATGGATGGATATTACGATTAATTAGGAATGCAAATTTCGCAGTTATGTAGCCAAGTGATGTACTAAAACGACACAACCATCAAATATTAATTTAATTATACACGGTGTTTATACAACAGTTCTTGCGGCAAAAATTGCGGCTGCAGGTCGACTTGTAATTATTAACCTTCAGTATTCACCTGTACAGACTAGGAAAACTGCAGAAAACCAAGTAAACTTAGAGATACCACAAAAGATTGTGAAAAAAATGAAGCTTATAGATACCGAAGGAGCAGTACAAATACAAGCTGTATTAACGGAATTGTACTTCAAAATGTACATAGGAGTAAAACATGCCGACTCACTGTATGCTCTGCTCTTTAACCTTACACTGGAAGAAATTATAAGAAGATAGGTAGTACATGGAGTGGTCGGAAGTATCGCGATAGTTTTTGAGTGTCGATTATCGCATTGCGATACAAGTATCGTATTTGGCAATACTATTTTTCTGGAACACTAGTAAATCAAACCAAATAGGTAATGCAAGTTCCCGGAACCTGTAAAAAGTTTAGGTATACTAGGTAGGAATGTAAATATTTAGTAAAAAGTAAAACCCTGAGGCTGTTTCTTAAGCTGCTTATCCTTTCCTTAAGGTGCTATGATTTAGAGGATAAATCCTACAGGGGCGCCGGGTAATCCAGAGCGCCCAACTGTAGGCGAGGAAAGGTTTAATTTAGAAGAACAATCCTATAGGGACGCCGGTGTAGCCAAAGCGCTCAACTGCAGGCCGTGGAAGGATATAATTTGGAAGAAAAGTGCTAAAGAGGATCCGGTCAAGTTAGAGCGCTCTACTACAGTCGCGAAAAGGATATAATTTAGAGGAACAATCCTACAAGGGTGTCGGTTAATCCAAAACCCGCACCTGTAGGCAAGAAAATAATGGAATTTAAAGGATAAATCCCACAGGGGTGCCGGTCAAGCCAACGCACTCAACAGCAGGCCGTAGAAAGATGTAATTTGGAAGAAAAGTACTAAAAAGGATCCGGTCAAGTTAGAGCGCTCTACTGCAGTCGTGAAAATAATATAATTTAGAGGAAAAATCTTACAAGAGTGTCGGTTAATCCAAAGTGCGCAACTGTAGGCAAGAAAAGAATGGAATTTAGAGGATAAATCGTAAAGGGGCGCCGGTCAAGCCAACGCGCTCAGCTGCAGGTCGTGGATTGATGTAATTTGGAAGAAAAGTACTAAAGGAGCTCCGGTTAAGTTAGAGCGCTTCCCAATAGAGCGTTCCATTTGAAAAAATTGAGAAAATGGTATTTGAAATAAATTAATTAATTAATATTTGGTGGTGGTGTCGTTTTAGTAGATCACTTGGCTACATAACTGCGACATATACACAGTGTTCTATTTAAAAATAATACCTTAAAGACCCCGTATATTTAAAAATATTTTTGTAATGTGCACATGTTGGTACTACATCACTTTAAAAAAAGAAAAACTTTCAAATCGCTTTAGTAATGCCAATATTTGACTTTGACGAACTAAAGAGCAACCCTGTATAGTATACATGTACATATTACAGTCTATAAGAAGACAACATATACCTAACAGTGCCGTGGCGTGTCCGCTGTTATTAAATCAGCATCTAGAAGCCTCAGAAGATGGTATATAAATTCGAGCTACTGCTATAACAGTTCTATAATCTGAGAATCGGTTTCAAAAAAAAATTTTGTTTTACCAAAAAAACAATCGGACAATTTAAATTAATTTTGATGTAGGAAGGGTCGTTCCTCAATGTGATGGCTATGGGAATTTTTACAAACTAACAACAGTAAATAACTCAAAACCCATCTATAAGATCTCAAAATCAATTATGCTTACTCATCAAGGCTAAATTCTTAAGTGATCCGGATTTTACAGCTTTAAACATGTTCGCGCTCCAAAATAAACAGTCAAGCCCAATTTCAGCATATACCAGCAAATTTTTGAACACTCAAGCACCAATACATTACTACATTAGCATTATGTTTTCAACATTTTTACTTGCAGGGGGTCGGGTGTCCCCCTCCCCCCAGTAAAGTCCCACGTAGCATCTAGTAGTTCAGCTTTGGCAGTGCTACAAAACCCTGTTTGGTAGTTCTCGTTCGGGGTGGGGTGAGCTTCACAGAACCGTCTCGAGTGATATTGACTGATGTACCTAACCTGCAACGGATACCGGGCAACCGAATGTTACCACCAGGCAATGTGTCCCCCCATGTGATTTTGATCAACAAACTTCCTCCACAACACGCCGTACGTGCCTCACAAGGAAAAGAGTGAGAGACAGGCCATCTACAGGTCACTCTGCAAAGTGCAGAGATCACTGGTTACCGCCTCAGTAAAATAAATCGAGGTCAAGTTGAATGACCACGCCGGGTCACCGACCCGCCAAGCAGTAAGCAGCTTCATAGGAAACCCTGCTTGGGTATACAATCCTCAGCAACCTTGGCGAGCTCGCAATCCTCCCAGCGAAATAATACAATAATCACAATTACTAACAGTATTACATTATCGAAAGCAAAAGCATTATGTAGAGCTTTATACAACTACTACTGCACACAGCTCATCTACATCACCTTACAGGTAGCAAATACATAGGTATCCACAACTTCATTGCTTCCAACAACTAAGCAACCCACGTATTGTTATTAACAACGAACCCGCGAACCTTAAACCTGTCAGAACTTACGCTCTGACTTACTGACTGCTTTAATTTTCGATTCCACTTAACAGTACCCCTTTGCCGCAAATGAATCCCAGTTCCCAAATAGTTGTATTCCCGGGAATTTTCGGGACATTCTTCTTTAAATGTCCAGGAAATAGAAAATTTGTTGAGACCCGGAAACCCTAGTCACAATATATGAGATAAATGTTAGAATTAACACACTTCATACATTATTTCTCTTTTAAGAAAATTTTCATCTAGTGAGCATATTATAGTTTGTTTAATAAACTAGTAATCTTTTTCAATCGGCCTGGCCCGCCGGGAAAAAAACCCGGTATACCGGCGGGTCAGTCCGCCCCTGTAAACAATTTCAGGACTGAACGCATAAAAAAGTTATTAATTTTAATTGAAAATATACTATGATCGAACTAACCTCATACCTTATTAGCAGTAAACTGATGAGTAACAGCCAGTAAAATTCTAAAAATAGTAAACCATATTAATATTCGTTGAAATGTGAATCATATAGCGTAGCTGGCACCTACAAGGTGTCTGCGAACATAAAAAAGACCGCCAACAAGTATACAATGCTATTATTATGAAATGAGATATTGATTCAATTAAACAACAATAGAGTATTCAAACGATGTATTACATGAAGGACTGGGCCTTCATTTTTATAGATGGATCTTTACTACATTGTTTTAATTGTAGTTTTGAATTAGGCAATGAATCCCGTATTGTATTATCCGATAATTAGAAATTACGGCAATAGTTTTCGAAATCCAAAATTGCAAAGAAAAATTGAGGACTTCACCCATTGCTCAATCAAGTTGAATGACAGCTATTAACCCATTGCGTATCTATCGAAGAAAGTTTCGTTGCTAATATGTAGTAAAGTAGAATTATTTCTGAAATTACTCGCTTGCAGTTGCATTGGACGTGACAATATAGTCCAAGGTTGATTGCGTAATGCACACAGGTAACAAACATACATATGCATGTGTAAAACCTATTAGCAACTAACAGATAGGGGCTTAACAATGACGACCAATATCAATCGGTAGTTCGAACACGACGACGACGTCGCGCGCGTCTTATTTCCGGAGCCCGCGGCTGTTTTTGGAAAACAAACTTCTGTATTTACGAGCATGTGTTTTATTTAGGATGAATTTTGTGCTCAGTCTTCTGGCTATCAAAATTGCTTTAGGTGGGTATACTAAATTATATTCGGTAGCCGAATTACCAAGACCTTGTACCGTCAAATTTTAGGAGCTCAGTTAATGAACTGTCCTCGGGATCAGGTGAAGTTTGAAAAGATAATAGGATTGCGACCTTCGAATGATGTTCCTGGATATTTGCTACATAAACAACAAAATAACGAGCCAGTAACGACAGAATGCTTATCAAACTGTTTATCAAAGGACGACTGTGTTAGTTTTGTGCTTTACTATAATATCTCCGAATGTTACTGGTTTACCAGTCGATTCGAAGGTTTGCAGGAAAATAATAATATTATAGACTCTAATGTTGCGTGGTTTGAAAAAATCTGTTTGAGTGGTCAGTATTTCCTTTTTTAATTGCTATAATTTACTGTTTAAACCTTTGATCTTTAATGCTAATAATATTATCAGTGAATAATTGCAACAAGTCTTGGATTTTCGAACGCATACCCGGAGCAATACTAGTCGGGAATAATTTAAAAACGCTGCCAAACAAAATAAGCAGAAGCGAATGTCAACAACACTGCCTTGAAGAAACTGCCACTGCCTGTAAATCGACAAAATTTAGAATTTTTGACGAACCAAATTCGACTGAGACTTTAGGAATTTGCACCCTAAGCGACACAGATCGACATTTGATGCCGAATTCTTATAGGGTATCCAGCTACGACGAGGAGTATTTCGAGAATCAGTGTTCAAATGGTAAAATTAATGTGGAAGACAAATTCTATTTAAATTAAGCTCTGATTTCAGTGACAACGAATGAGTTCTGTGCATACGAAGAATATGAAAATGCCATTTTAGGGCATGTAGACATTAGATACGATAATAAATCGAAAACAGAATGCGAAAAATTGTGCGACACGACAACTGATTTTAATTGTCGAGGATACAGCCTTCTTCCTCTCAACAATATGGTCACTGTTAATAATGGAGTAGATGATAAATTCGTGTGTTTAATTCACAGCGAAGATAGTAAAATACATGGACCAAGATCATTACTACACTTTGAAGGCGCACGGTTCTACGAGAAAGCTCGATGCTTAAACAGTGAGTTGTACATTTGGGCTAAACAACTTTTTTCAATCATTTTTATTTTTACAGTATCAGTAACTTGTTCGGAAACATACATCACAGTCAGCTACCAGCCGGAAATAAATTTTAAGGGAAAGCTTTATATGAGCGGATATTCAGAACACCTGGAATGTTTCGTGTTGGGAAGTGGCAAGGAAGTGATAACGTTGAAGATGCCTTTATTTGGGAATCAGTGCGGAATTTCAGAAGCCAAAAGTCCCAATCACTTAAATAGGTAAATTTCTGTGGTTACTTTAGTAGCGACTTATAACTTAACGAAGATGTGTTTAATTCGAATCTAAGGCTAGTGTGACACGATACAGAATTTTGTAGAAAATTCTGCAAAACATATACCTATGCCACGAACCAGAATTTTGTGTGAAATTCTGTATGCGAGCGTGCGCAAACTGTAAAAATTACGTTGATATCTGTAAGAAAACTGTCAATATAATCATATGACTTTGAAGGTTTCACAATAATTGTTTACTGTTGTTTATACAATTACGAATCTTATTAATTTGTTGGCGTATTTTATTGTATTGTTTGTTTTTGGAGTTTATATGTGGAGGCAGGGTTAGCGTCGGCGCGGTGGCGTAAACACGTGGTAAAACATTTACCTCTCTGCCCTCTGTGATCATTGAACACTAAAAATTGCTCGTTTGCATTGATATGGCGCATTTTGTAAAACACATTATTCTGCGTCGTGTCATAGTCTAATTAACCGCGTTAAAAGTGTTATCATAAAAACAACTGCAGATAATTGTAGGCATAATTGACTTACGAATACTCTTTCCACCTATTTTTTTTTAAATTAAGTAATTAATATTAAGGTCAGCTATGAAATATTATATATTTTAAAATAGGCATAAAAGTTGCCACAAAACTATTCATCAATTTAATATGGCCGTCATAAGAAATCATTAAATGGCGATGGTTATGAAAATGAAACGCATTATTATTATTATTATTTTATAAGATAACGATAAAACGTATTAAAATAGGCTTAGGAAAATATTTGCTTTTTTTAACATTTCTAGTTGCGGATTTAGAAAATATGTGCCCCAAGCATTTTATAATATATGGCCCTCGGTGACCTTAAAATATTAAATGTAGCCTTTATTTTTGTTTAATATTTAATTCTGTGCCGCAAGCCGCACAAACATATCTGAAGGGTGTCTGTTGACTGCGTTATTCTGTGAGGCTGCCTTTATTATTCAAAATATCTAAAAATGTTATTACGAAAACTTGTAAGGAATTTTATTCTGCATAATCTTCAGGCATACAAGGTGTTGGTATCGGCTGAGGCAATCTAACATACTATGTATATACTGAAATAATTAATTTTACATGTGAAACCCATTTCTAATTAGAAATGCGGGGAGCAATACAAGTAATACCAATAAACTCAATTGTTGAATATACTACAATCACATAAAAGCCAAGTTAATGGACTGTTTTTAATTTAAAATCAGAAAAAAGTATTTTTATCTTTAAATGTATGAAGCAGAGTCAAATGAAAACGTTAAAAGTGCCCTAAAAATGTACGGAATTTTGCCTTACAATGTACCAAATATTAATTTTTGAGATGTAGAAGTCCTTGCTAATGACATATCATAACAACAATAGAAAATGTTGACACAGCGACAGTTTCAAAATGGTAACTCCACCAGAGCGCTGGGTCAAGGTGGAGCAACGTTCTGTTATTCGTTTCTTGCACAGTAAAGGGGTAGATACCGGCGCCGGTAGCTCGGATAGGTTGGCATTATGCCTTTCACGCAGCTGTCCCGGGTTCGAATCCGAACGCCGAGGTCGGTGGTTTTTTCTGAGCGATAAAAAAACACTAAAACGGCCCTTCTTCTCGGATAGGAAGTAAAATCGTAGGCCCCGTGTCCAAGTGTTGTTGGGCACGTCAAAAGAACCCTCAAACAGGCTAAATTTCCAGGTGTGGTAGGATCGCTCCCTGGTGTCAGTGGTTAGCCATAGTAGCAGAAATAGGCCGACGTTAAATAAAAACAAACAAACAAACAAAGAGGTAGAACCCATTGACATCCATCATAGAATGAAGCTACAATATGGAAATTAATGTTTTTCACTCCAACAAGTGTATGAATGGAGCAACAAGTTCAATTACGGGGTGATTTCCGTAGCTGATTCTCCCCGACCTGGTAAACCAAACCGTGTCGTGACGCCAGAATCCATTGATGCAGTTGGGCTGATGAAATCGTTGAAGTTTCGAATATGCGCTAATGTTCTGCACCATGCATTATGCATACATCCTCCAGTTCAATAAAGTGTCAGCTAGGTGGTTGCCAAAGCAATTGACTCCACAATTGAAACAACAACGTGTTGATGCATGTGAAGAACTTTTACGATGATAAGAAGCAGAAGGAGATGCCTTTCTGGCAAGGATTGTAACTGGTGATGAATCCTGGGTGTCCTATCATCGACCCGAAACTAAGAGAGCAAGCAAAGAATGGCGTCACACCTTCCATATAAAATCCAAAAAATTTCACGCACCGCTATCGGCAGTAAAGGTTATGCTGACCCGTTTTCTGGGATACATAGGTGTAATTTTCGAATACTACCTGCCTAATGGGGTTAGTGTTACATACTCAGAACTTCTAAAGAACCGTTTCAAGCCTTCCAACTGAACTAAAAGACGCGGATTTCCGAGTTCTGACATTCTTTTGCAGCATAACGCACGGTTACAAACTACACGTTCAACGGTGACAACCATCCAAGATTTAAAGTTTGATTGTCTACCACATCTTCCGTATTTCCTGACGTCGCCCAAAGCGGTTACCATGTCTTTAGTCCAGTTAAAGAGGCATTAGGTAGGAAGAAATTTCAGAGAACTGATGAAGTGATTAAGACGGTGCATGAGTGACTGTGCACGCGACCAAAAGAATTTTTTTCTTCGGGTATTCAAGCGCTTCCAAAACGGTGGAAGACATGCACAGAACGTAATAGAGACTACGTTGAAAAATGGTATACTTACATAATCTGAAATCGATATTAAATTTTAAACCGCAGGAAATACATGTTCTGAAAGAGTTATTCTTAAAAACAAAAATATTCTTCTCTTCTAAAATTTTGTGTAGATATCATAGAATATAATACTTCCTAGATACAAGATTTTAATTCAAAAGACTGCGTAAATAGTTTCGGTTCCAGAAAAACGTCATAAATTTAAGGATTGTGGAAAGTCGGATAGTTAAATTTTATTATACATATCGTAACAAATTGCGTCCCCACCCCAAAAAAGTGTCGTAGTGAGAGCCCTTGGTAGTGAAAAAGCGATACTGTGTATAAAATTCGAACAATTTTCTACATTTTAAAAATTCTTTAATGCACTTCAGGGCCCTTCTGAATCTTCTATCAATGACAAATTTTAAGAAGGTAATAATATACTTCTTTTTAGAGTATTTTGTCTTTTACAACACGTAATGATCCTCTCTCCTATGCCTATGTTGCACTTTTTAAAGTACCACAAACATAGAGGATCTATAGCTCAGCGCGGACTAGGAACCACGATCGCCTCTATATAATTTCTTCTTTTCAGGTGCTATCGATTATCGCTGTTTGCAACCATTTCACAATATTTTTCTTGATTGCGTGCTATATTGAATAATTCTTGAACTCCTAGACAGACACAATTTCTCAAATTTCTAAACCATGACATTGCTCTTCTCCTACCCTCAATCCTACCCATCCGTCCAAGTTTGATCAGCGTGCGGTCCTACAATTTTTATGCGTTGAGGGTGTGCAGTCATTGCAGATTCATACGCGAATACAAGCAGTGTATGGAAATGCATGTATTGCATACCCAACTGTGAAGGAATGGTGCCGAAAATTTAAGAATGGAAAAGAGGGGACTATGGATGGGCCGCAACCAGGTGCGCGGTGTACTGCATTAACAGAAAATAATATGGCATGTGTAGAAGGCATTATTAGAGATAATCGCCGAATTTCAATTAGAGAAATTTTGGAAATTGTTGGTGCGAGTGTAGGATCTGTCCATAGAATTGTTCGTAATCTGGGTTACACCGAAGAAGTTTAAAGCACAACCTTCTGCAGGCAAGGTGATGTTAACATTTTTTTAACCATGAAAGACCCTTGTTGGTAGAGTTTAAAGAACCTGGAGTAAATGTCAATGCACATCTGTACAATGAAACTTTGAACAAGTTTCATCAAGCCATAAGACGGAAACGTCCAGGAAAACTTACGCGTGGGGTAATTTTGCTGCACGAAAATGCTAGGCCTCACATTGCTAATGTGGTAAAAGAAAATCTTCAATGAAAGAAATGGAGGGTTTTAGAGCATCCACCTTATAGCCCGGATCTATCGCCTTGCGATTTCCATATTTTTGGACCGCTGAAAAAGGCGTTAAAAGGTCGGCATTTTGAGTCTGACGCAGAAGTACAACATCCACAAGAATTCTATGAGCAGGGTGTTACATCGGTTAGTAAAACAATGGAATAGGTGCCTTAACTGTCACGGTAATTATTTGTAATTAAATTGTTGAATAAATTTTTTATAAAGTAAATATGGGCTTCAATTGAACACACCTCGTAGTTGCAACATTCTGTATTTCCCTCCTAGGGTAATAAATATTTGGCTTTGCGTTGTTTTATTGTTGAATATAGGTCTCTTTCTTTTCCCATTCTTCTCAGGACTTCGTCGTATGTAGTTCTTGAACTCCAGCTAATACGGCACATTCGACGATACATCTACATTTCGAATGCCTCCAGCTTGTTAATAATATTTATTTTTAAGGTCCAAGTTTCTACTCTATACAGTAATATTGGTAGTACACAGCATTGCACCATTCTCCATCGGATGTTAACATCAAGTTGTCTACAGCATAATACATTTCTCACTTTAATAAAGGTGCTACGGACTATTTCAATGCTGATCTTAATTTCTTGGTCAAGATCCCAGGTTTCATTTACTTGGCTTCCGAGGTATTTATACACGTACTGACTGTTCAATTTGTTTGCCTTCCAGGAATAGGTGCTCGATATTTATAGGAGTTTTGTTAACGATCATCATCTTCCTTTTGTCATTGTTGATTTTCAAACCGATATTCTTGTACTCTTCATTTATTTTTCCAATAAATCATGTAGATCTTCAAGTTTGTCAGCGAGTATTGCCATGTCATCAACGTATCGGATACAGTTGATGTATTCACCGTTAATTTTTATCCCTTTTTGTTGATCAGATAAAACTGTTCTAACTGCAATTTCTGAATAAACGTTAAAAAGGGCCGGGGAAAGGATACAACCCTGTCTGACCTCGCGATTTACATGTTTTTTTTCTGTTTCTAACTGATCTATTTTCACGCTAGCCATCCAGTAAAGTTCTTTAATAGTGCGCAGATCTTTGTATCCTATGTTCATACTTTCTAAAGTTCTTATAGGTTGTGGATGTTTCACATTATCTAAGGCCTTTTCGGCATCACAAAGCAGATATACACTGATTTTTGATGATCTAAGCTTTTCTGAATGATAACTTACAAACTATAAAGGGTCTTGCCTTGCGAAAACCGAACTGATATTCACTTAGGTAATCTTCTCATTGTCTGTATATACATTGATGAATAATTCTTAACAATATTTTAAGTACCTGATTCATTAAACTGATAAGTCTGTAGGTAGTCTCCACACGATTTGGGATTCCTTTTTCTTTGGAATTGGCACAAAAATGAATTGCAGCCAGTCGTTTGGTAATTGTCCTGTATCCTAAATTTTATTTTGCTTCTTTTATTTCTCTTCGTATTTGTCTATGCGTTTCTTTATATTTATCATTATCTTTGTTTTTCCGCAAACGTCTCTCGTTTATTTTTTTCGAATTCTTCTATTTTCGTTTTTAGCCTTAGTCGCAATTGTACTATAAGAAGATTGTGATCTGAGGGAACATCAGCTCCCGGATATGTTTTAGCACTTTTTATACTTGATGAGTACAAAATCGATTTGATTTTGTTACTACGTTTCCATCTTGGTCTTGAGGGGATTTTCAGGTATATAGCCTCTGCCTATGTGTAGACATATATAACAGTGTTTTACAGATGTAGCCGTCTTCCCGTGTCAATTCCCCAACGTCCTCGGTCATAAGCATCTTCTTCGGTTAGCCCTATTGTCTACATCGATGTTCTTATGCCTTAGTTCCACGGCCTTCATGGTCGGCCTGTCCTTCCTTTTTCCTTGGTGGTACCCATCTCCACATTTTCTTTGGCCATCTGGTGTCTTCGGAGGAGCCGACCGTACCATTTTAGTGCCCTCCTCTT
Source organism: Limonius californicus (assembly GCA_014611495.1). Lineage (NCBI taxonomy): Eukaryota > Metazoa > Arthropoda > Insecta > Coleoptera > Elateridae > Limonius > Limonius californicus. The sequence goes on from JABXWE010015114.1 coordinate 13,880, forward strand.
TATTCTGTCAATCACAGTATCTTCTGAATTTGTCATTCTTCTGATTTCGTCACTTCTTATGTGATTCAGTCTTGATTTTCTGGAATTACTTCTTAGATAGTCCATTTCTACTGTATTTATCTTTCTTCGATCCTCAGCTTCTACGGTCCATATTTCCGCTCGATATCACAAAACAGATTCCACTAACGATCGAGCAACGTGTTTTTTGTATTTATGGATATGTGATTGTCCCACCAAATGGAGTTTAGGCAGCCGATGACTTTTCTGCTTTGCTCTATTCCCGATTTCTATCTTATCGTATCCATTATTTGCTATAATTGTTCTAAGGTATGTAAATTGTTCCACTTATTTGATCTGTACGTTGTTCTTGATTAATAGCGTGAATTTAGCGATAGAATTTCTAAGTAGGTGTTTGGTTTTATTTATATTAATCTTTTTTCATACGCCTTATATAATTTCTGCATCATAAATTCCTAGTTATATGAGTCTTGAGCGACTATCACTTCATTGTTTGCAAAATGCAAGTTGAACAGACATTCGATATTAATTGGGATTCCGATTCCCTGAACGTGTCTTTTCCAATCTTTTAGTATAGCTTCCACATAAATATTAAAAAGTAAAGGAGATAAGCTGCACCCCTGTTGCAGCTCCTTTAATGGTCTTATTGTTTTTGATACTGACCGTTTTGGAGTAGCATTGCAGCATTTTGCGTATAGATAACCTTAACGATTTTTACGAGGTCTTGATCTATTGTGAGGTTCTCCGAAACTTCCCATAGTTTTTTACGGGGTACTGAGTCTCCAAATCGATGAACCCTAAATGTCTTCCTTCCTGTTTCTCTTTTCTTTTTTCAGTTAATTGTTGTAATATAAACATATTGTCTCTATACGACCTGCCTGAGGTACATCCGCTCTGTTCTTCACATTATTTTTTGAACACTGCTGTTTATTATTCATGACTTTCCCGAATAGCGTACTAATAGTGCTGTTTATACTTAAGCCTTTGCAGTTTTCTTTATATTTTCTATCACCTTTCTTATAAATCGACATTATGTAAGAGAGTCTTCACTATTCTGGCATTTTATCTTCCCTTATGTAATTGTTCATTAGTGTGCATATTCGATTATAGATTATGCTGAATACAATTCGCTACAATTTTTCTTAATAGCAGTTTGGATATTCTGAATGTTGAACAAAAATAAAAAAAGATACGAAATAATTCCCTACTGTATATGTATATAGTAAAAAGAATATATCTAACTTAAATATAAAATTTGAATTACAATTATATAAATTAATTCTATCGTTACTAAAATAGTATAAAAAATAATAATTCACAGGACTTTGTTATCTGGAACGATGATTTTACAATACAACCAATTGATTCAGACCCAAGGCGATCGTGTGATAAGAGTGGGGTGCATTTTTGCAAATGAAAGCAAAATCATACTAGGAACAGGAGTAAATTTTACTAACTTGTAAGTACACTGACACAAATTAAATAATTTCTTACAATTTTACATTATTGCAGTGTTTATCCAAACCGAGGAACGACAGTGGTCAATTCAACAACAATACAACCAATTGTCGAAATGAGAGTCGTTGATTTTTATAGTCAACAGGAAGTATCAGACACTCAAATAGGGCAAGAACTTCAACTTATTATCGAAATCAAACCTGCCAATGGTAAAATTAATTACTATTACAAAAAATATACAGCGCAAGAACTAGTGACTGCGCTTTAACGATGAAAATATAACTTTTTGATTCTATGGGGTGCTCCGTAAAAATTACCATGCCAAACTTACATTTTTAAGAAGAAGGCTATGTATACAGTAGATTATCCGGCGTCGCATTAGCAGGGTAGCGAATTTATAATAATTGATCGAAATATTAGGTGCGCGCCGTACTTATGCAAACAGATTGAACTCGCGACTGACCCGCTGCGATGACGTGGACACGTGCTGGATGTCGATTCGTGTTTCGACTTTGGACGTTCCTGGCGGCCGAACGATATAAGCTATGGCAAAGTGCTATTAGGAAAAGTTGTTGTCCTCGATGAGGCCAACAACACGTCCGGACCGCAAATCGCTCCGGCAAAAAAAATTTTCGGGTGCCTTCTTTTTTCCATAAACTTATTTTCAATCATCTGTCATTTTTTTTCTGAATGAATATTTTTTTATGAAACTCAAGGATCAGACGCAGAATTAAAATACCTTTCAAATGAGTGTCACTCGACCTATACTGCTATTTAAAAAAATTGTTCCAGATGGTGCCTAGCCGCCATTTTGAAAATTATAAAATTTCAATATGGGCTAAAACGTAGTATTTAGCCTCTCATTGAAGGCATATATTAAGTCGTTCAAAAGTTAGCAGGGGGGGGAGGACATTTTACGACCGCACTGTATAATATGTACATCGGGTATTAAATAAATTGTGCCCTCTTTGACCCTGCCTCCTGTCATCTTTGTAGCCACTTACCCAGGAAGGTGGCTCAGCGGTAGAGCATTTACCTTTCATTCTGGAGGTCGTGGATTTGAACCTCCGAGCCGTCTGTCTTGACTCAGGTTTTTCGTGGTTTTTCTGGGTCATACAGGTAAATGCTGGGACAGTATCATCCACGAATTTTCATTATCCATATTTCCTAGTCTTTTCCATCCTTACATTACTGGCTGAAGGAGGGCTTAGGGTTCCGGTGCAGAACCCGACTGACCCCTATAGCGACCTGTCCCCTTGTGGGGAATAAACCTACATTGATTTTCTATAGCTACTGTCGCAGATCAATCGCCACCACTTTGCAGGGAACATACACTAGCTGCCTCCCGTCTTGGCATTCGTTATTATGTAACTCTCGTAATCTCATGGCATCATCTATTCCCTGCTTCCACAGTGTTCAAGGAAGGCCTTCCTGGGGAATGAACTTATGTTGACTTTCCTTTCCTCGCCACTGATTGCCGTACACGTTCGAAAATTCCGTGTGTATTCCTGATAGAATTTAAAAAGTCTACAATATGTTCAGCAAATCATTTACGTCCACAATTGGAATTTTGTACACAACCGATTTGAAACGCGCCCAAAGAAAAAAAAAGAGGGGGTTTATATTTGGCGATTGGGGTGGCTATGATTTCCGCTCTATGTAGGTCCCTTGTTGATGTCATCCCGTGGCTTGTCAAACACAACCTCTCCAGTGGTGAGGATAATTAGTATTTAATTACTCCCTTGTGGCAACACTGAAATGTGCTGGAGCACCATCGTGCATAAACCACATAGTATTCGTTAGCTGTAAACGAATATCTTCTAATTATAGATAGCCCTTCGTCAAGAAAATGCCGATAACAATCGCCAGTTAGGCGTTCAGGGAAAATATATCGCCGAATGAGATTATCTCCAATAATCCCAGTCCATACAATGAGAGAAAACTGATTGTAGAACCGGTTTTCCATTATGGAATGTGTCTGTGAAAAGTATTTCTGTCCGAAAATTTGGGATTTGGTTGACTGCTTCGAGTAACTCTGACCGACGCCAAAACGTCGAGGAAAATTTTGTGGCAACAAGGCTTGCACACGCTGGATATGGTACGGATAGAGTTGGTAACATTTCAAAAATTTCCGTATGGTTTTGCGGCTTATAGTTAACAGCGCCCAAACTTTTCATGTACTTGTGGAAGGATTTTCCTCAACTTGACGAAATATGTCTTGCCCTAGTTGTGGTGTTGTAACCGCGGTTGGTGTACCGCGAAAGTGTCTCTCAGAAATGAACCTCCCTCCGTGTAATATGCATTCGCGTAAACGGCTTATCACACGGTAATCATCTATCTGGAAAACCTTTCATGGTATATTCGCCTTGCCTCCATAACAGTAATGCGTATCAACTTTTTCGGCATTTGTAAACTGCGGCATGTTCAAAAACAAAACAATACTCACAAGCTACAATGTAACAAAAATGATCACTATTTTAAGTATAATTTTAATTTTTTGACAGTGTAAAATTTTGAAATTTATTTTTAACGTTGACGCCAGTGGCATTGGATTCCGATTTTAAAATTTGGACACGAATTCGTTTTTAAATACGTTTAACAAAATTATATATTTTTTTAAAATATTTAATATATTTCGAAAATAAAGCATTTTGGGGAAAACTTGTATTCTTAGTTTTTCTCTTATAATTACTTAGGAAATGATTGTATATTACAGCAAGTGTTTAGAACGCAATTAAACTCTATTTGTTGAGCATTGAGCTAGAACGTAAACAAACGCTTGACAGGTGCGTTGATTTACCGGATGTGTATTTACGTAATATTCCTTGCGTTTCTAAATTAACGTTGGCGCCGTCAGAATTCTTTTTTAGAAGAATTGATGGTTCTGAAAAGAACCATTTTTTTAAATAAAGGTGTTTTATGGACTTGGACACAGCTGCATTACAAATATTGACGTAAATGTTACAGGTACCTTATTTGTAGGTGTTTTATTTACAAAATTAATTAAATTTAATATCAATGAGTCAATAAGCAAAACTTACCGGCATTTACCCATGCTTCATCGGTATAAAAAATTACTTGACCTGCTTCCCAATATTTTCCGATAGTTTAAAGATAATTTCGACGCCACGCGATAATATCTTCTCTATCCATTAACATGAATTGACGGCAGCGAGTTGAACATTTAGAATTTAGTTTTTTTAATATTTCATATAAAGTCAACCTCTTAAAACTCGGCAATTGGTCATCGTTGTTAATGGCCGTCAAAAATTTATTTGCCGTTGGTATATAGTTCCGAAAAAAAATTCGTGAACCTTCACATAAATTTACCAAGCTCAGAAATACAAGTTTAGGAATAAGTTTCGCATATTGTAAAGAAAAATTACAATTTGTTTAAAAATAGCACGTACCTTCTTACAAATTGCAAAGAGAACAGCATTATTAATTTCATCTAAAAGTTTTTTTCTACCTCCAGGAGATTTTAGAGAAGAAAAAGTTTTAGTATCCTGAAACTCCTTTAAAATTCTTTTTACTGTTGCAACACTAACACTCACTGTTTTAGCAAGAAATTGTAGAATGTCAGTCAGTAAAATCTCGGGATTTTGTTCTAACGTCGAATTATACAATTTAACTATTAATTGTTTTTCATTTAAAGTAGTAGGACGCCCCCTATGATTAAACGATTCTGGAACAACTTGCTCCATTTTAGGAAAATAAGCACCAGGCACTGCTGAAAAAACACACAAACTTAATCCGGTAATTACGAGTGCAAAGTAAAGGTTTTGAGGGTCAATTACTCCGTAAGTAATGAGGCATTAGCTTTATCTAGCGTAGACCAATCACAGCGCGCTCGGGTGAGTCAAACACGTGCGTTTGTTGACGTTCTAGCTCAATGCTCATAGAGTTTAGTTCAGTATTTACCCATTTTAGTTTTTGTTTTTTGTATATTTTTTAGGGTCTTTTTGGGAGATTCATATAATATCACATTATGAGGTTTTAACCGTAATAGTTTGTGCGTTATTCAATACTTATTAGGCGAATATTAAAATACATGTTTGTCCGCTTGCGATGAATGCAGATAATAAATTTGAATTTGATCACTTAAATTACAACAGTGTATTATACAGTGACAGCTATTTGACAAATGGATTATTACTTCGTTTTCTTAAATAAGAAACTGTTATTTTCGAATTTGAAAGTCTATTCAAGAAAGAAGTTTCCAAATTTTAATGTAACATTTAATATTGGCAAACGCCAGCGAACATAGATGGCGCAATTAAATTTACAAATGGCCGGCGTAAACGGGATAAAGTTCATTAGTAGAAATTTGGTGAAATTCTTCAATATAGTGGTGTAGTTATACAACGGATAAAGGAAGAACAGGTGCTAGAGGTCGACCATGTAATTTTAAGTGGCAGAAAAGAGCACGCCATTGTTGTGTTGTGTTTCCAATCGTCGAAAATTAATGATCAATCTCACAAAATAAACCCTGGGATTAGAAAATAAAATACAGGGGGACAGATACAGTTACCAAATAAGAAATAATCATCCTTTAGAGAATGTGTACTGAACCAACGTGTTTGTTGTGATAACTTTATCAGTTCTTATAGCTGTTTTCCAAGCTTGCAATAATTGTTTTATTTTTAGGAAAATGGTGCAATGTAATTCCAGTGCGATAATAATTACTACACTGTGGAATACAACAGTAATTTTTACTCTTGGTTCTTCTATTAATACGAAATTCACATGATCTCACTATTTTTATTTCCAATACTTTAGTTCCTTAAATGTACACAACGTGGCAGTTGCGAGTCCCAATTGTTTTCATCAACTTACAAATATGTACACCCTGTTACACAAAAAGAATGTCGCATTGTAACTTCTTTATTTTTGGTTTAAGTGCTACCAAAACAAATGTATTAACAAATAAGATTTTTGTACAACCTAGAGATAACGAATTTTTTTATGTTTAATTTGCCATTTCTTTAAACTGTATGCTCTAAATTTTGATTCAATATGGTAGAGAATTTTATATACCTCGCATCTACTGAAACATTTATGAAATTATGCAGAAATGAAGAAACAACCAAAATTAGTGCCATAGAATTAAAAGAATATATAATAAAACAACTCCATGCAATTAAACAAATTGGTAAATTGCATATACCATTTCTAAAAAATTTTAAATATGACCTGTAAATATCTTGTATAATACGTACTTCCAAATTTTACCACAGCAAGAAGTCCTTATTGTAAAACAGCTTGTATGCATTTTAAAATCAAAATATACCCAACCATTATTGCAATAAAATTGCTTTCTTTTAATAAAGACAATAATTTTCAGGCCCCTATGATATATGGGCAGGACATTTAGTTGCAATGACGGATGATGGACAAGATTCAATTCTTTTATTAGATGACAGGGGATGTCCAACAAATCTGAACATTTTCCCAGGTTTAATTAAAGTTGTTAACAATGACACCAGGAAGCTGACTGGAAACTTTCAAGCTTTTAAATTTACTTCATCACCCATTGTTAGGTTTAGCGTGATTGTTCAGTTTTGTCCAAAACACTGCATTCCAGTATGTTAAAAAGCTAAGTTTTAAAAATTGATAAATGCAATATTATATGTATCTGTAGGTGGATTGTGGAAACGATGTTGCGTCTAGTGGACGAAGGAAACGCCAAGCAGACCCAAAAATATCAGGAATCACTACTGGCACTACAGTAACCCAAATCAACAAACAACAGTATGACGATCAGGGCAAAAATGTTACTAGAATGCCATTAGAATTTATTCTAGTGGTAAGAAACTCAAAATTGATACCAGATAGACTAATCTACGGAGAAAATAAAATACTGGTAGCTGGATATGGTAGCAATTTCTTGAAAAAATAGCTATGTAATTATTATAAAAAGGAAATTTTTAGATCTGGTTACAAATGAAGTATGCATTGATTATTCACTCCTAATTGGAATTATTATTACATGGACACTGACACAAATTGTCCTAATCACTTGTTGTTTGTTAATGATGCGGCGATACAAAAGACATTACCAGCAGGAAAACACAACCCAATCCCTTGAAGAACTGCACAAAAATTTTGGCCTTGGTTTTAGCAACTTAGAACCAAGAAGGGTACACTGGGCTGATAATGGCGATTACACTTAATTTTTAAAAATGTGCAACAGTGTGATACTTACCAAATAAGTTTTATTTCTGTTAACTTTTATAAATTGTATGTGTTCTATATATTTAATAACAATAAACTATAATATAAAGTTTAACAATTGCTATGTACCAACATTTTCAATTTGATTAGACTGTTGCGACTTCTTTAATTCTTTGGTTAATTCTATCTGCTGTTGTAAATTGTACAAATTTTCAGCTTTACGTCTCTGCTGTCTCTCGACGTCTTTTATTACCCCTTCGTGTAATTTGCTTCTAAAAAATATACCTAATGTAAGCATTAGAAAGATAACCTTACTTTTCTTACCTATCCAACTGTTGTTTATAGTGCACATAACCAATTATTGAAAGAGAGGCGACACACGCTGCACCTAGGGTTAGTTTTGAAGTTAAGGACATTTTGTAAGAATTTTTACTGAAATTCTGGCATAATATCTAATATACAATAATTATAAGATGATGGAACACAAACTATCATGTTGTATGTGAAAAGTACTGTATAGATTAGATAGATTGCAGGTCCAGTTCTGGTATAACAACTGTCATGAGGTAATTATTAAGGAGTGTCTACGTATTCGACGAGTGGGCAAATAAAAATATTTAACTTTGTATTCGATTAGCCAATAAATATTCTTACAGGGGGGGTTACCATTAGGGCTATGCATATTAATGTATCAATCACACATGACCATTTTTCTCAATGTTCGGTTAATTAAACTTTTTATTGTTTTTGATTTTTACAATCATTTTGTACCGTTTGGTTGTATTACCTTGTACCATAGGCTAATAAATACCTAGACGTCTCAAGTAAATGACAAACTAGATTCAATCTAAACCCGCTGGGACCTTTGCGAAAGATGGCGCTGTCAGTTATTTCCAGTACTACCTGCAGTTGACCAAATACACTTTCAAATGACAG
>JABXWE010015115.1:0-14451 GCA_014611495.1 Limonius californicus
TCGTTCGGTCGACGACCCATAGAGAAAAAACGAGAAGAAGAGACAGCTCGGTTGACGTCACTGGATGCTGGCGTCAGATTGCCCAATTTTGCATCGTAGTGCACAAGTTTGCTTCAGATTGCGCAATGAGGATTTCTGGAACAACGAAGAACATGCCTACGAAAGTAGGTGTTTTAGACGACAAAATAGATAACTGCGGCACAGAGTTCTTGCTGGAACGATAGCTCTTCAAAGGAAAGCGGTTAATTTTATTTGTATCAAACGATAAGAGAAAGCACACGATATTCTCAACTAAATTATTACTTTTCTATGTATTTAATCTGAAGTTATCGTTGATTGTTATGGCGAGAAAACGGCACAACACTTTCAATTAGAAGAGCAATTTAGACCCCACTATAGTTTTACTGAGCACAAAACGTCCGAAGCGTTCAGCTAAGAATAGCACATTGCGCGCGATATAACAAGCCAAACGAAGCGGGTCCCGAAAAACAGTCCTTCGCGCGTTCTTGGGGCTTATTTCTTGGAAGTAACTTTAAAATGAGTGTATTCCGTTCTGAGAATTCGAGCCACGTCCACCAATAAACACGCGAAACAGTGACAACTCTCGGAATAACCAAAAGGTAGCGTACGATGCGCTATTTACGAATTAAAGTATGAATAAATTTACTAAACATTAAATTAGAACTCAGGAAAGCCAGGCGAACGCTATAAGGTCTGGTGACTTTGAGGACCAAAGAAGGTGACCATTAAGACAAATTAGTTTATTTGGAAGCGATCGTCGTAAAACTTCCTGTGGTCGCTTTGGCATTGATTAAATTAAATTAAAAGAGGTTTTTCTGGGATAGAGGAAATCTTTCCAGTATTTCGTTTCTAGTTGGCCTCTTAGGAAGTTGAAATGTCGTAGCTGTTGTACTGCATCCTGTACAATGCGAATTCATCAATCATGTTTCTAGAATTTTATGTAATGGTATACTTAAGTTCTGTTTGAAAATTGTGTGAACATGTATGTATGTGGTATGATGGTTGAAATAAAATATATACTTTACAATAGGACTTACTTATATTAATAGGTAGCGAGTAGATACTCTCTGCAACCCCGCAGAGTAAAGATCTACTTGAGGGTTAGCGATCCTGCCTACGTGAGTTCTTGGTTTCTCTCACTTCCCTACTCCAGGGTGAAATCATGACCCAACCTAAATCCCACCTACACATATATTTAATCCCTCCTATATATCCTTGCTACCAATTAAGGGTAGTATAATCCCAGCACTTTTTCCCGTGAATCAAACTTCTTTGTCACAAAGAGAATAGTAGAAAATGACTCCTTGGTGCAGATATCATATCGAAGGAACTCGCCCGCCTTAATATTGACATCGCCATCTTAAGTGAAAGCCGCCTGCTGAGTGAATGTGTCTTACGGTAAATAGTACATTTTTAATTGGGAGCATATAATTATTTTTAATTATTTAAAAAGACTACGTTACAGTACGGAAGAGAAATCTGAACGATGTCTCAATCACCAAAGCAAAGGTAGACACAAAGTGCTAGACGGATCATCGTCCAGCGATCTCAAAAATGAAACTTGCTGTGCGCCTCAAATACTACTCTAACATTAAAACGCTTTAACGTGAAAAAGTTGGCGAACCTAGCCGTTCTAGAACAGTTTGAATTAGCAATACGTTCAAATCTCCAACAAATTATAGATCCTAGAAACTCAGCTCAGATGAGTATGGGTCTCAAATTAGTAAAACTCTACTAACATCCAGCGAGACTGATGTCAAAGACAATAGAAACGAAAACTGGTTCAACGAAAACGATCCCTATATCCAATAGCTATTTGTGTATTAAGAGCGCAAAATGATATATTGTCGATTGAAAGAGACAGTTGCCGCGCGACGAAGGAGCGCGGCAATCTCTTGAAATCGACAATGAATTTGCGCTCGAATTACACACAAGATTTTTTCTACAATCGAGAGTTCACATATTTCCAAAAATGTATTTAATTTGAGGAATGAAAATTATAAGTACAGTTCTTACAATTTTTTATGACAATTCCAGACGATGAAGAAAGTCTAGATGAGTTTGAAATTGTATGTTCCGCCATTGTTACTGATTCAACAATTTGCACTTTAGATGATTCACCTTTACCCAAGATTTTCTGTGCCGTTTCAATTTTATTATTAATGCTTTCTTCAATGTATCCCTCGGCTGTAGAAGAACTTTTCCAACCTCCATGACGTTTCAGTTGGATGATATCACCTCCTCCATTAATTAGAAGAGTAGCTGACGTGCGACGAAAACTGTGACCTGTATATAATTTATAATCTGATAAATTCAAATACTGGGCGATTTCACAGGGTATTTTTCCAATTATATTCATTCCCACCACTTGTTTAGAGCATTTTCCGTTACAATATCGTAGAAATAGACGATATGGGGTGTCGTAATCTGATGGTCTCAACGCAACATACCTTCTGTAGAATGATAAAAAATCAAGTTCTTCACTATTAGTAACAGTAAAGACACGACTTTTTCTTGTTTTTGAGTCAGGAATTTTTACTATTAATAGCGAATCTTTGTCTTCAATGTCTTCTATGGTCATTTTCACAAGTTCATCTCGTCTACATGCACCGAAAACTCCCATAATTAATACTACCTGTCAATAAAATAGCTTATTAATATTTACAGAGTAATGAGTAGTGTTATTTACCTTTTTCATTAAAAATATTTCATCTGGCGCTTCATAGAGGAATTTGAACAATTCTTCTTTGGTGAAAGTTCTTGATTTTTTTGGTTTGTATCCTACAGATTGGCGTTTTAGGTATGCGATTAACTTCGTATATTGGCTGATGTCAATATTGTTTCTTACAGTTAATACAGATCGTAGCATTGAGTACACCGACCAAAGTGTAGCAGAATTCATAGTTTTAGCTTTTTCGCTAAAGTAAGCCATCATTACGTTTTCAGTGTACCTTCTAACTTTCCTTGAATTACACCATGTGATGAAGAGTTCGTACTGCTTTTCATACTTCCCCCGCGACTTTTCTGGCAATAGGTTTAAAGTCGCGACTTTAGCGGCGCTTGCAATTTCAGGTGGTGTACATGAAAAATCACTACAATCATTTTCTTCTTCCATTTTTGCTGCTTCACGCTCACATACGATTATTATTTAGGAAATTTTTCACTCAAATGGAAGATGTCATTTACTTGTTGACATTGGATACTCTGAGCAATGCATATTTGATTTATAGTTAATAATTGGGAGAGCGAGCGTTTTTTTTATTTAGTCGCTTATAAGCGACAAAGTGACATTCATCGAAAAAGATGACGTTTGCGTTGTCAAATACGAGCGCAAATGCCTACTTTGGATATCGATTGTAGAAAAAGGCTATTAGACACTAAGCATCAAAAATATTAGTTAGTAAGCGATCCTCTAAAGTCTAAACAAAACAAAGCACCCTGCATCAGTGCAGCTTCGAAGACATATTAGAAATTAAAAGATAGGGTTTTCCAAACTCGAAACATAAACTTGAAAACAAAAATCGCTGTATACCGAGCTGTCATTGTACCAACTCTTTTGTACGGTTGCAAGAGTTGGGTAGTGTACATACGTTACATCAACAACTTAGAACAAACCCAACGACTCTTATGGCGGATAATTTACATAAAATGGTACTATGAATAGTGTTGAATCTCTGGCCGGTCATGTAGTTCGAATGCAAGATAATAGAGTACCAAAATTTTCTGCAGTGAACTAGTGGAGGGAAAGCGGAAGGACAATTAAACAGGTACAAGGACGTTCTGCATGAGACGCTAAAATGCATAGACCTAGAGGACAACTGGAAAGAAAGTGCCATGAACTGGCTGGATTGGTGACAGAAAATATCCTACCAGGGCGGCTGCTCCATGGAAAAACACAGTAACCAACATTTTTTGCGAAAATGAGTTTTATTGACATATGCACATACTGTGTTTTGCTGCATCTTTTCAGCTGACAACGGTTACGATATCTCTACTAGTTATTGAAATACCGCTTAGGAAAAACACAGTACCTGCAGGTCTAGCTGGATTTTCCTACTGTAAAACACAGTAAGAACTTATTACCAGGGAAAAACACAGCAAGTGGTACATTACTGTGTTTTAAGTATTAATTTAAAATAAGGTTGGAAATTATTACCAAGCAAAAACACAGTATTTGGTACCCACTGTGTTTTATACAAACAGTCTACACAGACTACTCCGTTAGGTATTTACGTTGGTACGTGTGTGAGTGTAGGTTTCGCTAGCCAATATGTCGGATAATGCTATTTCCCGTGGAAAAAGGATGGTTGCACTCTGTTTGGGAGCAAGGTATGTAAGATAGCGACACGTCTTTATTTAATTTACTGTAATATTTCCTCATATAAAATGAAGTTGTGAGTCGTTCTGATTTTTTAGGTTAGGTGTCATAATAGTGACATTTACTTTGTAGTTGTAATTATAATAAATCAAAACATAAGTAGAATGATGTACTAATGTTCGCATTTGTCGCAGATCATCTTTGGGAAAAGTTGTTGATTCAGAAAACGAAAACGGCGGCTACTGTACGGAAAGTAGTGTCGATGATAGTATTGCCGATCCCAATTAATCTGATTTGAGTGATGCGCATGGGGATTTTCAATCTAGTGATGCAGATGATACAGTTCCAGAGAATTCAAGTAAACAAGTCCAGGAAGTGGAAGATGTAGTTGGGGCTCTTCTTCCCGAGCCAGTAACAAAGCGCCGACGTAAAGATAACACAAAACGCAAGAATTTAACTCAGGAAGAAAAGTCTTCTCGTGACAAAAGCAAACATCCCCCGAGAAAGCCTTGTTCTGGAAAATGCAAGAAAAACTGCGGGTTATTTACAGAAGGTGAGAGTCATTTAATTTGGGAACAATATTGGGCCTAGATTATACATCACGCAGAAAATGGTTAGCTAAAACCGTTCAAATTTTGTCCGTCAATCGCAGAACTGTAGCGGCAACAACAACTTTTAAAAAGAACGAAAGTCGTGTATTTTTTCTTCCCAAAGATAACAAGAGCGAGAAGCTATGTCGTCTTTTCTTCCTCAATACTCTAGGACAGGGATGAGCAACCTTTTTTTACAATGGGCCAACTACAAATTTAAAAATGTTGTGCGGGCCGCATATAGGAAACGTATTAAAATATGAACACTAGATGATAAACTCAAATTATCTCGTTCTTAACAAAATGAACAAAATAACAACTCTATAAAAAAAACACAAATAAAACATATAATAGAAATAGTATAAAAATATCAAAGGGTAATTATTATGGGAAGAAATCTTAAACAAATTTTAATGAGAAGTTTGGCATTGCTTCTTTGCAACCAATTGGTCTATACAGGGTGTATCAGAAACAGGTACAAATATTAAATCCGATGGTAGATTACAATATATACAAACTAGAAAAAACATTTCTTTGGCTTTGGATCTGGCTTAAGATATGAGAAATTAATAATTGAAAATGTGACCCAAAATTGTTTGAATACCACAGAATAATAAAAAAAATTTGAGTTCAAAGACATGTTATGCAAAGGAGAGTAAGATAGAAGTGCAGAAAACTTTCTTATCACCTGCCACAAACCAATACTATTAGGTATACGTCAGTAATTTCTATTCAGTCTGTTGTTGAAGCGGGAAGGCAGTGTTTCGACCAAAATGAAAAAGTTTACGAACATTGAACTTACTGATGTTGTTCTTATTTACGGGGAAGCTCAAGGAAACGCTCTAAGGGCAAGGCAAATGTACTTAAGAGCGATATCCTCAGCGCCGCATTCCAAACAGCCGTACATTTACTAGAACAGTCCAACATTTACGAGATTATGGCACGTATCAACCACAAAACCATCATCGCGGTCGTCCAATAGCAGAAAGGGTTGTTAATGTAGAACAGCGTCTTGGAATTAATGGAGGAAAGTCCTAGTGTTAACACTAGAAGACTTGCGTTGCAACATGGCGTTTCCCATTCTACTGTTTGGCGGATTTTGCAGGACCGGGGACTATACCCTTACCACGTTCAATGCGTTCAAGGTTTGCAACCAGCGGATTATGTGCGTAGACACGATTTGTGTGAATGGCTTCTTCAAAAGTGCAATTTTTATGAAATCGGAACTGCTTTAAAATATATTCATATATTTTTTGTAATTTAATGGCCTTTTTTCTAATTTAACACAGAAATATATATTTAAAAAGTTAAAAAGTAAAGCTTTCACGGGCCGCACGAAAAAGTGAGCCGGGCCGCATGCGGCCCGCGGGCCGCGGGTTGCTCATCCCTGCTCTAGGATATAGTAACGATTCTGTCATAACAGAATTATGTAGTGCAATCAAAAAAGCGCCAATTTGTGCAGCTGTGAAAGAAAACAGGGGAACCCATTCAAAACCAAAATGTAACAGAAGCGTAATAATCGAAACCATAGAATCTTATAACCCTTGCGTGAGTCATTACCGACGTCATAATGCCCCCAATATACGGTATTTACCTCGAGAACTCACAGTTAAAGACATGTATAATAATTTTAATGAAAAGAATCCTGGAGTGTGCAAAATAGAAATATATAGACGTACTATGAAATCTCTGCATATTTCATTGTGCATGCCGAAATCAGATACATGTGTAGATTGTCTTGGATTTAAACTGCAAGAGACTGACGCAAAGAATTTAAACAATGAGCTAGTAGTTACAGCGATTGCAGATCAACGGAATGCACATAAACTAAAAGCTAAGAAAGCTACCGAAAAATATAAGGAAGACTCACGTCTTCTTCCGGAACATGATAGGCAGAATTTATTCTATGGACCTGCAAAAAGTTATTCTGCTTCCGATTATGCCGGCTGTTAAGGACAGCCATTTTACAAGCCGATTGGTCGTATTTAATGAAACTTTTGCATCCTTGAAGAAAGATGCCAGAACCAAAAATTACTGTTCAATGTGGCACGAAGCAGTGGCGGGTCGCGAAGGGCGTCATATTGTGGATGCTATTGTAAGAGTTATCGAAGAAGAAAGAGATATAAAAGAATTTATATTTTGGGCTGACAACTGTACAGCCCAAAATAAGAACTGGATTTTGTTTACTGCATTTGTTGTTCTTGTAAATGAAAGCAATGATGGACCAGAAAGTATAATAATCCGTTACACTCCATACACGGTAATATAGAAAAACGCATATCAAAAATAGGAACTGTATATGACTATGCCGATTTAAAAGCAGCAGTCCTCAGTTCTCGAAAAAATGTTCATGTTCTGGAGGTGACCTCCTTTCATAAGTGGGAAAAGAAGAAGCGACAGATCAGAAAACAACTGGATGATCCACTAAAGGATGTAACACTAAACCCGATAGTAGAAGTAAAGTTTAGTAAAGGATTTAAAACGATGAAATATAAAATAGATTTTGACGACAACTACATTGAACTTGACTTTTTGCAGAAAAAAATTAATTTTAAGAAACGACCTGAGTTAATTTCCAGCAATCGTGGACTATTAAAACAGAAGAAGGACAAAATAATGGAAGTCTTAGTTCCTCTAATGCCCGGCAACCGACGTGAGTTTTGGAAAAACATTCCAGAAAACGACAATACCAAAGATATGATTATGGATGATGATATTGACGATATAAACCCAGATTTATAAATATGTTAGAATTTTTTTGTGTTTATTATTAATTCATGTGCTTAAGTTTGTGTTTCTGGTTTTATAACAAAATAATAAATTGAGTAAAGTTTTCGTTTATTACTACTATTACTACTATCATTTGTAGTTACTGTGTTTTATAAAGTTTGAGTTGTGTGTGAAAACTATTTCTAAACACAGTATGTGCTAAAACAAGTTAATTATTATTAATTATCAAATTATTTCGATTTACCTTAAAAACTATCCTACCATACTACTTATGTATGACTAATTTAACTTCATACTCCAAAAGGTCTTCTGCGGCTAAGTATCTAAAGTATATTGCTGTTTCTGAACAATTTAGTATTTTTCACTTACTGTGTTTTTCATTGGAGCAGCCGAATTGCTGGTGTACTTTTCAAATGAAACGCTAATAATTCTTGTTTTAATATATCAAGAAATTATAGAGAGTGTTGCTATGGAAACCATTTAAATACAAACCTATTTTGCCTTGGAATGTTTGCTTAAAAACAAGTTTTTCAGTAATTGCTTAATGCCAATGCGGATTTAAATACAGTACCCATTATAGTGGCCATTATAAATGGATCATTATAGCCGAAATTCATTATATCGCACAAAGCAATAAATAAAAAAACTAACTCATACAAACCAAAGATCTATAACGGTTCATAAACAAGAATACAAATAATACAACGGAGTTCATTATGTGCGGTCACTACTATAATTAAATTGTTACTTTCCAAATGAGGCTATTATGTGAAGGGCAGAATTGTACTTTTCTAATTTAATTCCCACACTTGCAAAATAAAAAGAAAAACAATATAGGTAAAATAGTTGATATCTATTTAGAGTAATCTAAATATACTTTAATACACTTATTACATTGTTTTAACGGTTATTTGAAAATAGTTGGCAAATGCGCCCGAAGAAGCTCGTCTATTGATCAAACTGTGTACTATTATATACTGCTTTGCTTTTGGTGTTTGGTTTGCAGGGAATCAAAATGCCAAACATCGTATACGAGGAAACATTACCACCAGACCTGAATACAATAGTACAGTGTTGCCAGTGATTTATGAAGAATGTTAGTAACACGCGTATTTTAGACAAAAATTCTGGAAAACAGTGGGTAAACTTTTCGGAATAGACATAAACACACAAACTATATAGTACAGTAATCGTTGAAAACCAAGAAATAGAGATTAGTGTTGTCATTTCCAAAAACAAAATCTTATCAGTACATACAATATTGTTTCAAGCTACAACTAATGCTTCTAGATGGCCGAAAAATACTTCGTAAATGACCTCCTTGATGATGAGATACAAGAAGTCTACTTCCAGCACACCGGAGCAAGGGCACATATAACTCAAACAAATTTAGATTTTTACGAAATTTATGATGGCAGATTTATGGGTAAGAAGCCTTCTCCTTTCAAATCATGTGATCCCTATACCACTCGATTATTACTTGACTACTTATTCGAAAAATGCGAGTGCATTATCTAGAAGATTTAAGTGCAACCATTTTGAAACTGTGTAACAATAAATGATGTTACTCTACAATGAGTTTTTGAGAAGGCTAAAAGGAATGTACAGCTTTATGGTATTGTAATGCCGAAATTTCTTATTGGGAATCCAACTAAATTTAAAAAGCACTGCCAGAGGATCGGACTTTTAGCTTGCAAAGATACATGGGTAAACAATTCTATCAAATTTGAATAAAATAGTACAGTATTGCCAGTTATGTATGAAGAATATTAATAACAATGATATTTTAGACAAGGGAGAGCGTGGATAAACCTTTCGGAATAGGTACATAAACACCCAAACTATGCAGTGGGCGAGAACTGTCAACCCATATTATTTTAACAAGTAGTCATACGGGTTGCTGTTTCTAGAAGAAAGGTTATAAGCACAGTATTGTGTGAAGGTAGAACTAATAGTGTTGGATATCAGAACAATACTTTATAAATGACCTCTATAACGATGAGATACAAGAAGCCTACCTCCAGCACGACCGAGCAAGGACGCATGCATGTCAGAGAAATCTAGTATTTTACGGAATTTTATGAACATAGATTCATGAGTAGTTTTGATCATATACCATTTAATTATTGCTTAATTCATCACCATCAACAGCATTTTAGTTTAGAAATTCGGTAGATCTACAATTTGTTCGTATCATCGACAGCAATTGCAAAGAAGGTTCATTAAAATCTTACAGTTGCCAACCGGATTGGAAAATGGTGTATGGTGGGTTGCAGCACAAGATTTTTATATCTTGTGTGACAGCGCTGGAGAATCCAACCAAAGCCATAATCGACGTTTTGCCAAGCAAGCGAGCGCTCTACCAACTGAGCTGCCATCATACCTACTGATTATTTACTTATTCGAAAAACACGAGTGCATTATTTAGATTCTAAAAGATGTAAGTGCAAGAATTTTGAAACTGTGTCCTTAATAAACCATGTTACTCTGCAACATAGTTAAGAAAAGACGAAAAGGAAAGTTACTTTATGCTGTTGTAAAGAAGGAAGTCAGTTTAGAAAGTATTGTTTTAAACTTCCATAGTCACAATTAATTTTGTTGCCTCTGTGCTCCAGGGATGTAAATAAAGAAGTAGTTTGGCTATTTATTTTTAACACAGTATTGCTTGCGAAAATTTTGGCTGATTGATAGGAATTTGGGCCGTTTTTACCTTAGACTATAAGGAATAGAAAGAGTAGCACGCCACACAGATGAAATACAAGCAACTCTTAGAGCATGAAAGTACCAATATGTTCCTTCGAGCAAATTAAGAGAACCTTCCTTTCCCGCTAATTGCATTTATATTCAATAGATACAAAAGAGATGTTTCTGTTCCGAGGGTTGCCTATTGACATTTCGTGATTTCTCCTTCTCTTTCGTGGTTTAACCTCTTGTCCCAAAGCTGATATAATATTACTTTTTCGAATTTTACGCTATAAGGCTTTTATCTGTTAAACTTAATTTTTTTAAATCTCAACCTGCTTGATTAGTGATGCAGAAGTCAAGAGACTCCGTGTAGCAAGCGGTTCATGATTATAATTTTAGGTCTGTTTCCTCCAATAATCTAGCAATCATAGAATCAAAAATTCCATTCAAATGTTCACCTTTGACAGTTATGAAATCAAAACTGTAAATGTTATATGATTAGTAACAAAATGCAGACAACTAAAATACTTGCACTAGTGAAGCCCAAGATGCCATTCGTATTAATCCCCTTAATTTCAAGACATCCACAATTGCCTCTGTTAATTCCACGAAGATGGGCAAAATTCAAACCTTATAATTTTCACGATGCAGACGGTTGGATAAGTAAACGTATAGGAAATCGCGAAATTGTTGGCTATGGTGTGAATGGAGAGCCGGAATACGTCGATCGACCTGACTTTCCTTTTCCATCAATCAGATATAAGCGACCTACAGCAGATATTCAGGTAAATGCCTTTTGCATCCTGGCGTTCACTATACATGCGTCCCTAAAACTTTAGGCCCTAAGGGAGAAAGAAAAAGGCGACTGGCGTTTACTGTCCATCGAAGAAAAAAAAGCTATTTATAGAGCAAACTTTTGTCAAACTTTCGAGGAATTCCAAGCTCCCACTGGAGAATGGATGTACGTAATTGGTATTACCCTAATTTTAACGTCTATTGGACTTTGGTTTTTCATTCTAATGAAAGTTTATGGTAGGACAAATATACTGGCTACGCAGCATTTGTACTTATATTTGTTTCTGCTTTGAAGTGTATGGTAAAACTATGCCCAAATCATTTGTTGCCGGGTCTCAGATGAGTCAGTTGGCAAGAATGATAATTATCCGCAACAACCCCGTTACTGGTATATCATCCAAATGGGATTACGAGAAAATGAAATGGAAAAAGAAGCCATGGTATATACCTTGGGACGATCCATTCTTAGGCGCTCAGTGTGAAGAAGATGTAATAGAAGACCCTTAATAATTGCTTTAATAATATTTGTAATGTATGTATGTATTTTAATAAACGCGTAGCAAGATGTTGGCTATTTCAACAACCAGGCAAGTATGTAAGGCCTGTAGAAAGAAAAATTAGATGTAATTCAAAGAAAAGTTTCCACATCGAGACCCCGAAATTCAAGTAAACCTTATAGAGAGAGCAGCAAAAGCACCCGACCGCAATAAGGGTTAGAAACTCACCCCCAACGGATCGTCATTGTGGACCCTTATCTTGGATGTCCACCCACCACCCACACGCAGGAGGACGAGGAGATGACCCTTTCCTATCCTTGAGGGTTGAATCGGATCTGTTATAGGTTGGGGGGACGGGTGAGAGACTCGTGGACGCCAGGCACTCGCTAATATAAGGTTTCCAAGGGGTGCAAGCTATGTGCTTACTTCGACGAGGGTACTCTAACCTTCGACTAAATGTCAAAAGATCGCTTTTTTAATTTATTTTTTTGAAATCATTTATTTTTTATAGCGTTTTGCATAACGAGATTCAGATAAATATGCTTCTGAATTTAACATGCACATCAAAAATGTGAATGCTGAAATACAGGGCGTTTACGAGCAATTCTTGAGCTACCTACATTTTTAAACGTATCTCTGGAAGTAAATTACGTTTTATTGAAGTCCTGGAACGCATCTAGCTTTCTTCAAGCGATTACTTCGTAAAATTTCAAGCAAGTAGAACTATGCAGTGTCCTGAATTCAGGGCATGCAGGGACGACATTAGGTTCCTTCTATTTAAATTTTCTTTGCGGCGCAGTTTCAAGAGGATATATAACATAATATCGAAACTTTCAACATAAAAATAACACTGAATGTGCCTAGTTTTATTTTCTTTGCAATCTTGGTTTTACAAGTTTTTTAAATAATATATCACTTCCAGTTAATAAGAAGAGATCTTTTGTAGTGGTAATTTTAGGTTATTTTGATTGTATGGCATTTACATTTTAAAAACCTAACATACGACTACGGGATAAAATCTACATTAATCGAGATTTTTGTATTTAAAATAATGTGTGTTGGCAATTATTTGATATAGATTCTACTTGTTGTGGAAGTTTGGAAAATATGAATTTCAGAGTGATTTAAAAAAATGTGAGGTTAGACGTTGTAAGGGAATACATTTTGGGCAACTACTTCTATTTCGGTTTGATGTAGCATTACTTGAAAGGTTTTCAGAGTTGTGCCAATCTATTTTATGTTGGATTTACATAACTTGCTGTTTAATGTTATAGGATACCCAAGCTATGAACACGATGGGACTTCCGCTAATAATTCACACACAGTCTTCAAAAAATCAATACATTGCTAATTAAGGTCTTGTTAGGTAACCACCTAGGTTATCTGACCCAACTTATATGGATTTCTTCATTAGAGGGTTCTTAAAAGAACGCTGAGTCCAAGCAAGATACTATTACAAATGTAAATCAGATCACACCTAAAATAATACAAGCTGGTCAAATTCTGCTACTAGATGTCATTTCTTTATAAATATGAAAATGACAGACACGTTGAACAGCACCTTCAAATTATATAATATTCTTTTATTTTATTACTGTATATATTTTTCCAAACTGCATGTTTTCATTTTGCGTTTGTAATGTTCAAGACTAAATACCAATACAGTGAAACCTCCTATTACGGGCACTCCCTATAAGCGGACACTTCCTATAAACGGACACATTTCGTAGAACCAATGTTCTGCTATTATTAACACATGTTAAATAGCCTCTTTTAACCGGACCCTTTAATACACGGACACGGACAGTTTATAAGTCTCACTTTTAGGAAAAATTGCCCCCCTTAACCGGACATCTAATTTGCGCATATTACATTATGTCACCGTCCTGGTGAAATTTAATACTAGTACTTCCTTGTTGATTTATTAATTTTATAAATTCAAACTTATATTAATCAGTTTAACTGCGGTGTTCGTAGGCAATAATTATTTATAATTATAATTATTGTAGTTATGTTCAATAAAATACACTTTTCTGCATGTTTTAATCATTTTTGTGTTCTCTCTTATACGAACACTTCCTGTACCCGGACATGATTGTTTCTTTTAAGCGGACGCCTCCAATAAACGGACAAAAATTTTCATTACTCCACAGCTGGATAACCAGTTACAAATGTGCAATTAAAACGTTGGACAGTCAAACGAGTGGCAATGAAAATTAATACACTTGACAAAATGATATGTCATTAATTTTGAAATGTCACAATACTAATTCACAATTTTTATGAAAATTATAAAATTTAAATAATCGAAACACAATTTACTAGTCGTGGATAAAGCTTGCGGTAATCGCAATAACTCACTTGGATGATTACAGCACTCGGCTGGGGCTCGTGCTGCAAACTACATCCGCGTGAGTTATTTCCTACATTTCCGCTCGTTGAATAGTGTACTATTGTAAAAAGTAATTACTATATAATGTACATGTGGATACAATCAAGAGAACTCTTGATGTTACATTTAAAAAATTTAACTTTGCGGATTAATATCATTTAACGTCATACCTAAATTTCAAATTCGATGATATGACCTTATAATATAGAATTAACGAGAGATAACATTATTTTAGCTTTTGGGAAGTGGAGAGAAGTCTCGTGAAGCAAAATTAGGAAATTATAGAGCAACTCTCAGAACACGAGTATTCTCTATTATATGCATTAGGTGTAAATGTAATTAACGGGAAACTATTGTAACATGTATGCAATTAGCACAAAAAATTATAGAGAAGTTTACGACACATTAAAATAAAACGGAATA